>JBAHVQ010000413.1:79691-100309 GCA_036872915.1 Nanipora kamurai | reverse complement strand
GGTTACCAAAGAAAATTATTAGATTAGTTCAGGATCATTTTCCTTTTCTTTCATTGTTACCAACTAGTTATTATTTCTAGTAGATATGTCATATTTTTGTTTAGTTGGGAAGAGTGGGGCATGTTTAACCATATGAAACTGTTACTGGTACCTTATGGGCAAGCAGACCTACCAGGAAAAATAAGTAAACACAAAAACTATTACCCAGTTCCTTGGAGTAAGTGTCAAGCTTGTAAGCTGCTTGCTCAAGGTTTGTAACACTTGAATCCACTTTCTCAATCATTGCTAAAAATGGCTGAAGGTTTGCATCTGGAATACAAAAAACTAGTCTGTATTAAAAATACTGTAACTCCAACTTTACTGTTCTTTCATTATGTTAGATCATAATGCTCTATAAATTTTGCATTCTGTCACGGAAACTGTGTCTTGCCAAAAAAATGGTGTTTACATGATCAGTAGATATGTTGAAACAACTGTCACACTTACTTACATTTCTCATTGATATCCTTCATTCTGCCCATCAATGCATTTGTAACATTGTCCATCTCATCATATTTTTGTTTTGTTAATTCATTTAGTTTCTTTAACAATTCATAGTCTTCCAGTGATGCTAAATTAACAGAATTGCTCATGATCCATATAAAAAAAAATCAGGAATTCTCAGTTCATAAATTCACAAATAATTAATAAGAATTTAACTGCTTCCCTGCCACAGGGGACTTTTTTTTATTTTACTCTGGCTAAATGCCAGATGATTTGACTCATCATAGGGTGAGATGTGGCAGTGAAAGAGTTAAGCCTATCAAATCACTAATAAGTCACATGGATGGACTTTATATGTGATATAACAATCCTCATTAGTATTCTTTATGTAAAGAATACTGATAAGGTGCAGATTGTAATTCTGATGTGATAATATTTACCTCTGACAATGTAAACCATTGTTTGGCCTTCTTAGGGTTAGTTTTTGAAGCCATTCAATCAACTTTCAGAAGATATTTCATTAGGTCTAAAATCACTCAGGCTACACCCTTGTGGTTTTAAACCAAATAAAACACTCATGCTCATTTATTAAACAGTACATTAAACATCCAACAAGTGTCTTTATTATATGGCTTGGTTTGCAAGTGGTCTATTACCCTTTTTTCTTGAGTGGTCTTAACAAACCCGTAAAGACTTGTCTTTATAATGAACAGACAGATTTTATCTAAATCAAAAAACCTTTAACTCTTTCCCAGCAGTACCTTTTGAAGAGTAAAATCATCTGGTGTTAGCCAGAATAAAATAAAAGTCTGGAACCACCAGGAGTTAGATTTTTAGTCATTATCTCTTTCCTGGCAGTACATACCTCTCCATTTGACAAGTAAAATCATCTGGCATTAGCCAGAGTAAAATAATAAAACTCTGGAACTGCAAGGAAAGAGTTAAAATGAAGGAAATATAAGAAAAGATGCCCTTTTCAAGATAAACATCGGAGAATTTAAGATACAACCTTGGCAGTATTGTCACTATTGTTCACTTGAATTTTTAAACATTCAAGCTTTTGATATGTTTCTGAAAAAGGCATGAACAGACTGCTCACAAAGTAAAGCATATAATAAAAACCTTAATGACTTTGCTCGTTGATCTTTACCAGAAAATTATACTGCCCTTGGTCTTCCACACAGACCTTGATGCCTTACATCTTGGTCTGTACTGAAAGACCACAGGCAGTATAATTTTGTAGCAAGGACATCCTCCTTGGCCATTAAGTTTAACAAAATCTTTTAAGAGGTTCACTAAAGTGCACCCTTCATGTATCCAGTTTTTTTGTAGCAGGGAACTGGAGTATTGAGCGCTTGGAAAGTAGTAGTTCCCTTCAGGAATACCCACAGAATACATAAAATTTTTACTAATGGAGAATCAAACTGATCAGCATTAACTAAAACAAAATTGTTAAAGTCAACAAATGTTGTCTCAGGAATCAAATGGTTAACAGACTTTGTTTGTAGGATAAAAATCAATGTCCAGCAGAACACACCAAGCAGAGTAATGATAAAACATTAAAATATAATTTTATTCATTTGATGTTTCATTGCCACATGCAACAACTTTACAAATGGCTCTACTTGGTCTGTTCTGCCAGATCTTGATTTTTATCCTACAATTACAGTACCCGCCTGGTTCATCAATTGCATAGACTTTGGTTTGATGCAGAGTGGGTCAGTCCTAGATGATGGCTTCACTAAAGGTTGCACCATGAAGGTAAAAAATCAATACAATGTTCCCAGCATGCAAATACTGTGTTTAATTACGCCAGATAAACAATACGACTACAAATTAAATCTTCAAATTCATGATTATTCCAAAGTACTAAATTTATCTGGCACACACCTCTTCTACATTTTGGAGCCTTAATAAATTGGCACATGTTGAGTCACAGGTCCAATCCCTTGAATATACTAATTACATTTTGTTTTACATAGCTTTTTTATATTTTGCCGAGCTTACCAGATAGTTCAGTTTGAAGGTACTCTGAGACTTTTTTAAACATAATCCTACAGGAATCTTGCAAGTTGGTATCGCTACCAACTGGTGAATCGACAGCCGAATTCTTCATTTCTACCTTTATACTCTCACTTTGGCTTGTCTCCGGTTTACTTTTGTCCCCATCTGTGGAATTAAAACTTAACTCATCAGAAGATGATGTTTTCTCAGTATCTGTCATGATTAATAGCCAATAACACGAAAAGGTTAGGCGAAATAAAATGTAAATAACTTATTTTAGAACATCCTTCCTTCCGCCATTTTGACTTGTTTGAAAGCGTTGACGGCCACATAAGATATAAAATCATTCTAATCGAGCGGGGGGTAAACGTAACCGGTACTTGTTCAGTTAGTGGCTTAAACTCCCGGCAGTACCTCCCCATGGCGAGTAAAGTCGTCAGGCGTCAGCCAGAGTAAAATAATAAAAGTCCCAGACCGCCGGGAAAGAGTTAACACAGCCCCTTTATTGAAAGAAAACAGATTACCCTGGCTTAGCTTGTTGGTTAAACTTTTGTACGAATATTTTCAGGTGAGCCTGTTTCAGACTTTCCCATTTTTTTTAAAAGGAAAAACAAGTAAGGACAATAATCCTTGAAAATAATGTAATTACATAAAATGCCCAGATGCATGCAGCAAGTTGAAAAGTAATCTACCTTACAATCCAAGCTGCTTCAGCAGTTTTCAAGGTAATATGAATTTTATGGAATTTGCATCATGGTATGTACCTTGTAAGCAAATTCAGGCTCATTGGATTCTATTCTAATCTCACTTCAAGTAAACAGAAAGCCTCGGGTTTCAGGCAGCACTGTAGTCCTAAATTATGACAAGAAGGGGCTTGTAGTTCTGAATATTAGTGATGTTCTCAACTGAAGGGACAATTGGGACAGTAGTGTTCAAATCTCTCACATCTGTGACTAATGGCTACATGCAGTTTTCTGATTAAAGTTAATATGGTCACATGTGAGAAGAGTGTTGACCACTTTGACTCTACCATTTCTCTGCATTTTCTATGGGTACTCCGGTTTCCTCCTGTAGTAACACTGGACCCATGAGGGGTGGCCCTTAAGCAGAGTAAAGAAAGATAGACTTGCCTTTAATTTTGTTGAGGGTGTAAGACCACTGTGAGTACTAAACGAGGAGGGCTAAGCCCTCTGTTTACTTTAACCTGAATTTCTGGGCACAAAATACATGGTGTATTCTCACTTGACATCCTTACTACCAGGCTGGTATTCCAAGAAATAATCAATGGCCACCATGCCATTTCTTAAATCAAATCTCGGGGGACTGAGTGAAAATGCTCCATAGAAAGAACATTTGCCTTACTTACAAATTATATATCATCTATTTGGTGGTAAGTATAAAACTCTTCCATCCTATCCTCACTGTTCTGTAAGTAATTCATTGGAATTTCCATTCCTAATCAAGGCTGGAAGAGCCAATCAACTTTACATGTCAGTAAAAGGATAATTAGTCTCCTGTTATTCAATATCTACATAAGACTTTGGATGGTATAAGATAAATGTATGTGGGTGCCATTTCTCTATTCCACTGACAGATTGCTTTATTTGGAATATTTTCATTAACCATAATTACAATACCAGATAAAATTATTATGCCATAAAACCTCTTCATATATTCTACTCTTTTATTAGAACTTAAAATACTTCAACTTAATTTTTTGTCAGTTTTGTTAGAGGACAATGGTTTGCATTCTGGACAGTGTTTTTTTACTATTGCCACAGTCTCTTTTGCCTGTAAAGTGTTTAATTCATGGTGTCCCACCATTTAACAAAACATAGCTGTGTGAAGAGATTCAACTCGATATTGATGGTCTTTCTCACCAATCTAGAGAAAGAAAAGAAATATTTGTTATGTGAAACAGTGACAAAATGTGACTATCAAAAGCTACAAAAAGTTATGCCAGATCTGATGTCCATCTGAAAGATTTTTACAACTCTTTCAGTGTAAAATATTGCCAATTATGTGAAGACCCAGTGAGAAAACATTACATAACCACTGAAAATGCCACCTATTAAAACATAAATAATTATATAATGACACAAACATGAGTTATAATTACAGTAGCCTTGTGTTGATATAATTTATTAATAATGCGTGCGCATTTTCTGACTTACTTTCCTCAAACGAAGTTCTTCATAGTCTGGATTATCTGTTGGAAGTTCATGGCGACATGATGGACATGAATTTGTCTAAATATAAAAGCATACATACTTTTAAATAAACCACTATGGTTAGTAAGGTTTTAGGTGAAAAATGCATGGTTATTTACAAAACAATAATCCTAAGTTTGAAACTTAACTCTTCATTGCCCTGGGCTCATCCCAGAAATAAGTAAAATCTTCTGGTATTAGCCATCGTAAAATGCTAAAGTGAGCCATGAGCCCTTACCTCTTGATGGATTAAATGGGACTTGCATTTTTTTGAGTGGAATTTTAGATAATCTCACTAGAATCTTAAAAAGAAATAATCCTAATTTTCTCTTACATTCTGACAAAACTTCTGACAAAGTCAATCTTTTCTTCAACCAAATGCCTCACCTTACTTAGCCATGGAAGAATACAGTCTCCGTGAAACTGGTGCTGGCATGGGAGCTCAATAAAAACATCTTTTTCCTAAAAATTGTCCATTATAATCAAAATATTAGACTTAAAAATTTGATTAACAAAAGAAAGCATACATATATTAAACTGAGTTTGTGAATCACTGGGTTTCCTGGTTAATCATCTTCTTCAAAAGCCAGAGTCAAAATACAATAGAAATACAGTAGCAAAGAGTTTTTGAAGAACTGCAAGTTTCGTATTCACTCCATACACAACAATGAACAAGGACCAATGAAAGAAGTCATTACAAATCAAAAAGGACTAAAGCAATGAGTTAAATACAGAGCTTTTGAGAACAGAGCAGCATTCTCATATAAAATTACTAAGTAGATCTGTTTTTATCACAAAAATTATAATGTTAGTTTGTTATCAAAAAAAGAAATGCAGCTGCTCTATTTCAGCTGTTTGTATGATTGGCAGGTAAAAACAGATGTAAAAATTACCTTAGAATGCTCCAGACATATTGGACAATGCATCCTTTCTAGCCAAAAAAAGAAATAACCTTTCATTAACTCTTTTACAGCAATGTAGGGTTGAAAGATCTAGCATTCCTCACCTGTAGGGTTATCCTTAATAGTCTTTCTAGGCAACTCTTCCACGACTTGTTTAGAAGCTGGAGGAGCTTCGATTTCATCTAAGCTGCACTCAAAACAAAAGTATTTACAATTTGAGTTGATAATCATACTGTAGGTCTTAATATCCTTGTTTTTCAGTGTTGTCCGGAAGACATTGATTTTTTTTACCTAAATTATTTCTCTGTGAAGATCATTGATACATAATCTAACTCAAAGTCCGGACAGCGAAAATTATTGTATTTCAGATTCAACCAAAACGCGGGAAATACTGTGAGAAACTCCTACCTGTCAATATCAGCTTCCAGGATACTTTCATTCCTTAAAAACACCCTAAAAGATGATTTATTGCACACAAACTTAACCAATCAGTCAAATTTGGGGTCGTTCAAAACGTCTGGATAGGACCATTGTGGAAAATCTTATTTTTTAGATATTAAAACGTACCTTGCCAAGAGTAGAAGGTCTAAGGAGTCGTTTCGTTCCACTGCTTCCCCGCAGTTATGTTCGTCGAAATAGGAAGACATTACAATTTCTTCTTGCTACGTTAACCACGTAAAAACTGGACAATGTGCAAAGTTTCTGAACCGTAAATACAGCCCCACTTTCAAACTATATCGAAGACGTCATCTTTCAGCCAAGTTTATGACGACATCAGCTGACCACTGAAACACATTTGCTCTCATTTGCATGTCGACGAAAAACGAAACATGAACTGGTTTCACTGCAAAAAAAAATCATAAATGCATTTTTGCCTCTGTGCTTTTCAAAAAGGTATTTTACGTAGTCTGGAGGACTTATTAACGTCCATAGTCTGGCAAAAGGTCATTTGTACCCTATGTTTTCATGTACAAAGCGTCTGGGCCCCATGGCAATAGGCTCTTGCTCAGGACAATGCTGCCCCCTCCTTCTCCAGCGTTCTCCAAGACACATTGGACCTTGGACCTTGGACAAATCACAGGTAGAAGACATCCATTCGACGAATGGACGCAACAAAAACAATGTGTACTTTTTTTCCTCTTAAAATAATTTATGCACACAGGGTCAATCAGCTAAAATAAATAGGTTAGAATACAGAAAAAAAATTAAAATGAGTGGAGTTCATATGAGATTACAAATGACAAAAGGTTACTTTAGAAGAATGAAGGTCAGGGTCACAGTAAAGATCTTGCAGGAGCTATCACCATAAAAATTAACTGGAAATAACATCCCCTCCCCTCAATTTTTTTTAGAAGTTTTTCCCGCAGAAACACTAAGTCTTTACCTGCGTTGACAAATATTTAAATAAGAATGCGTGGAATGGTAATTGGGCCAATGAACGTTCCCCTTTTGGAATGGTTTGCATCATGTTTTGCATAATTGGTTCGCATAGCTTTCTGGTCCGTTATGCGCGCGCATATTGCCAGAGGTTGTACTTTGTTGTAGGATAACTCAATCTTTCACTATGGAGGGACAGGTTCTAGGATTAAATGGTGAAAATAGCGGTGTAGCAGGTCCCAATGCGATAACCAAGATGACCAAGGACAACGACGAAGGGTGAGTAATTTTTTAAAGATAATTTTTGGCCTTTGTTGCTGTCAGTGAAGCGCAAGTATGCATTCATTTTCATGTCATTTGCTTCCTGATGCCTGCAACTCTTGCCAATTTGTCTGGGCATTTCGTGGCGAAATTTGACCTAGTAGCATAAATGTTGTGACCGACAGAGTTTTTATGTCTTCTCGGTGTAACTTGTTAGAATTTTATCAGACTCTTCTTTTTAATATTAGCTTAATTTTGTTCGAAACAGGAAACTGTTTGTGGGCGCTCTTAGCAAGGACACCACAGTGGGTAAGCAACGTAGTGAATTTTTATCATTCAGTTCATCTTCGACTTGTCAGATATTGTCCATTAACTGAAATTACGAACTGATCTTGTTTTAAATACCTTTCTTCGTTTGTTATGTGTCTATTATAAATGTCCAGCCAGGGTTCAAGTCCTAACATGACTGCTGTCATTTATTTTCAGAATCCATGAAAGCCTACTTCACATCATTTGGTGAAGTCATTGATTGTAATGTAAAGATTGATGCCATGACTAAACGGCCAAGGTAATTTCATACTTAGTACTTGTGTAAGTTATCATATTTACCTCAAAAATACTCCATACTGGAAAGAAGCATTCTTATTTCAGGAACGTTGACAGTTGTTCAGCACGTGACTCCAAGTAGCAAACGACGCAATCACTTTCATAATTGATGTCAGCTTTATCTGTTCTGATTGCCTTGTTTTGTAAGCTTTTCATGACTGTAGAGCGCAAATTTCATATGATTTAGCCAAAGAAATTTGTTTAAACACGTTTGACTTATCTTTGGGTTGTTTTGAAATTCGAATGGCATTGATCGCAGTTGACGTTCAAATCCCGCCAACTGCTAGGGATGCATCAACATGGAAATATTGTTTCCCAGCGTCTGTTGAGGTTGGAAAACTGTTTTCTGAGAAACCATGGTGAACATCCTTACAGTTTCCATCATAATCGTCGAGTTTGGATATTTTGAATAAAACTAGACAGCGCTAATTTGAAATTTTATTGCCGATTTAAAAAAGTGCTGGGTGTGAAAAGTTAATGTAGTCGCCACTTTGGCACTTTGACAGATTTGTCACAAGCAGATGAATAATCAAAAGTCATTTCTTTTCACAGATAACTAGTCCTTTAATACCCAGGCAGATTTATGTCCATAATGTGAGCAAATTTTGACAATGTATTAGGGTGCTCATTCTCTGAAGTCTGTATTTCTCTGGTTTCAAATTTTACACTGGTAAAAGTGCTACCTTATTGGTTCACATTCTTCATGTTTTATGGCACAATTAGTATGCGACATGTTCACACTTGCATAAGCAACAATTGATTCACGTTGTTTGACAAGTTGAAACTTGTTAAATGCACTAGAGCACATTTTCTTACTGTTTCTTCCAGGTCTTTCACATAATATTTGTAATATTACATGGTACATGGCCAAACGTTTGTTGCCAGCTGTTGAACAATTATGTCAACACATTTAAACTGTATGTTATGTGCTTTAGAAAACCTTTCTTCATGATCTGAAAGTTTGGTCCCTAAGTTGGAAAGTAATATGGGTCTGACCATAACAAAAATAATTTCTCTAAATTTACATTGCAATTTGCAAATGATTTTCTATGCCCATTTGCAAGGTACTTTCAGCTTTGGTTTCAAATCACAAAATAAAGCTCAAAGTTGATGTACTACAGGAGTATTCTTTTCAATCTTGACATCACATTAGACATTAAGGTTTTGGTGCTAAAACTGGCAGCATCACTTACTTAATCTGAGTTTCTTTGGCACAAACAGCTTATCTAAAAGAAATTACACATTAGCAGTGTCACCGTGACCAGGACCAAAAGTGAATCTACTCATTAGAGACATGTCTGGGCATTGTTAGAACTCTGTAACCAAGTATCCTCCAGTTGCCAGGCCAGTGAATATTCCATGGAAAACAAATTTAGTTAGAAATATTCCTAATGTTTCTTTAAATTTATTTTAGAGGGTTTGGATTTGTCCAATTTAAAGATCCAATTAATGCTCAAAAGGTATAAAAATGTTTCTTTTTTTATTTTCTGTTATCATTATTTCTATAAGTTCATCAGTATGGTTGGAGTTTTATTTGGTTAATGACAATATTGATAGTCCTGTGGATGTAAATGTTATAGAGAAAAACAAAGCGTAGCTTGACTTTATGTAAAAAGCATGACCAGCCAACAACTTCAAAAGGTATAAAATAAAACATATTCAGAATGTCATCTTGAAAACTCAAGATATGAGTCAATACAAGACAAAACTATTGTTGAAACTGTGATATTTCAACTTCATCTCAAAATCATCCTCAAACAAAATTATTCTGTCTTTGAAATAAATTATGAAATAAAGGATAGCTTTGAAATAAAGTCGAAATATCACAGTTTCAACAATAGCTTTGTCTTGTATTGACTCATATCGTGAGTTTTCAAGATGACATTATTCTTCGGAATATGTTTTATTTTGACTTTACGTTGGTAGAAAGTTTTATGACATTGGCGTCATTGTGCTGGTGCTGCCCATGTTTTTTCACCTCTGGGATGTGGGTTTGATTCTGGCACTGTGTGGTAGCCCAGTTAAAATTACTATTTATTTAGATAAAGTAACAAAAATATACCTTTAAAACGAAAACTAGTTGTTTTCCAATGAAATGTGTATGTCCTTCAAGCATCAAAAGGATATTGATCAAATCAGTGTGTAATTCATTGATCATTTCCATGATAAAGATGGTGTCTTCCATTGGGTAAAAATTAAATCAAAGTAACTAGTATGCTTACCTTTTGAGAAGTAATTTCTAACCAGTGTTGAATTAACATAGTGAGATATGTAAAAGGAATTGCAATTTTAAGAAGTTGCAAATTAAGAAAAAAATTTGTGCTGAAACCATGACACAACAGTTACATTAATTTTCCACACCAAAAAGATGAAACATGGTTGTTGATGAACAATCACCACTAAACTTAACCATTAAAACTTTCAAGACTGGCAATGAGTATTTTCATCAAGGATTACTGGTCAAGTATATAGTGCCCAGTCTCCAAAGTGTTAACAGGCAAGGGCAAACTTCAAACTTATAAGATAAAGTTTCCTTCACACATAATTGTATAGATACAGTGTCATGCGAAGGGGGGGTTGCAGGGAGAGTTAGTTGACCTTGGCCTTGAACTTGAGAAGGCCAACTAAAACTAGTGACCTTGAAGGTTTTGAAATAATGAAGATCAAAGAAGTATTTTCTCAATTATGGAAGATTTGTTTATTTTATCAAATAATTATAATAGTTCATTTGATTGAAAACCCACACAGATTCAATAAGTATGTATGTCTTAAACACAGTACTTAACTATTTAAACCTAAATATATATGATGTCATCAGTCATCAGGGGTCCCACAAAAATATTTAGCCCTGGGACCTACAAAACCTCTCTAAGGCCCCATGTAGATGTATACATCCATCCATTGAGAACCAAGATGCAGCAAATGAAACAACAATAATGTTTAGATATAGAGACTGTTGTAGGTAGATTCTTCTTTAACTTTATCTTGTTAGGTACTAAGTGGAGGGCCTCATGTGCTAGATGGGAAAAAGGTAAAATGTTTGTTCAAGTTGTTTCAACATTTCCATGTGTTGATAAGCTAATGATGTTTTTAAGCACTTAAATCTCTTCATTTCAATGTTAAAATTCACTCTTATAAGAACCCTGTCTGTCTTTATTGTCTCAGAAGGCTTTGGTTTTGTGTTTTGACATTAAGATATTCAAGGTTCATGTGGGTCTTTTTTTATCTAAAATATTTTTCTGTCATTTATGTGAACTTTAGATTGATCCCAAGAAAGCATCACCTGTTGGGAAGGTAAGGAACACTTACTTGACCCAGTGTCTTGTCTTTATCCATAATTTATTGGCCTGACTTGCAGGGATTTTTTTGCATCACAAAAAGGAGTTTTTATAGTGATTGTATTTGTATAAATTTCACTATCAGGTATTTTATTTTATTACAGCCTCCAAGTGCAAAAACAAAAAAGATTTTTGTTGGTGGTTTGAAACCTGATGCTCCAGAAGAGATTGTGAGAAATTACTTTACTCAATATGGAACAGTAAGTTGATTTGTGTAATCTTGAAAAAAAACATGAAAATCAATTTAGCTGCCTAATTTACCCACAGCTGATCATTGAGTTTCTTTTTTTAAAGCAATGAAAGTTATCAATTCTAAAGGCTAGAATACACTAGGCAATCGCTAAGGTTGTGGAATGTTGCGACCAAGTGTAGCTGCGCCAGTTGCATGACTATTTGAAACACACTAGTCATGATTTGGGAAGCAACTACACAAAATGACAACAACACGGCAAATACAGGTTATTGCAATGGCATCTATAATCTTCAAACTTAATTAAGGACATCGAGCTAGTGCAAGAAAAAACAAAAATAAAGAAGAAAAACCATTTATGATACTTCATTTTGAGAACTATGAAGAGATTTTCCCTCCACTTCCAATTTTCGAATGACTTCTCAGATATTCAATGAGTTGGTGCAATGTGAGGAAACAAGACACCAAATTTCAACAGTCAAATAAGCCAGAAGAAAGACTGGCCGTTACCTGGCTAATATTGACCACTGGTGGTAGTTCAGGGTCAAAGTATCCATCATGGAAAGCCATGATGCCTAAGTATTTACAAGCACTGAGAAAAGAAAGCTTCATCAAAAGATGCTTTTGCCGTGATAAATCCACATGATGTGAAAGCACATCCTTGGAAACAAAGTTAATTATAGCCAGAGTGAAGCAACCAAGGTCAAAAGTTCAACGTGTTGAACTTCCAAAGAAACCAGCTTGGCAACTGAAGCAACTAACTTGGCAACCATTCAAAGTGGTTGCTTTGGTCATGCAACCACAGCAACTGCCTGGTGTGTTTTAGCCTTAAGCTTTGCTGTTATATTTGAAGGTGTTTTGTGATATGCCCTAGTCCTTAGCTGAAATTAGTCTCAAGGCAGTTACATGATTTTGGATCAGAAAAGTTGTCATGGACTTTTTCAAGGGATCAAAGCCCTGTGGGATAATCACATTCTTGTTTCTTGATGCTAGGTTATTGATGTTGACCTTGTTAAAGAAAAAGAAACTAACAGAAGACGAGGTTAAAAACATTTTGTTTGAATTTGTTCTTGGGGATTTCTGTTTGTTTTTTTTTTTTTGTTGGGGGGATGTTTACTGCAATTGAAACCAGTTTGGGTACATGGAGGTGCTATTCGTGCATGATATGGAAGAGGAGTTGAAATTTTAATGGCAAAAAGTGCTGGAGAGTTTATTTAATAATATTGAATCACAGTAAACTTTCAGTCAGGCTGTCTTTCCATGGGCTGGGCATAGTTTATACTGAAATACATTATGGATTAGTGAGTTCATTAAATAGTTGGC
Organism: Nanipora kamurai; assembly: GCA_036872915.1. NCBI lineage: Eukaryota > Metazoa > Cnidaria > Anthozoa > Scleralcyonacea > Helioporidae > Nanipora > Nanipora kamurai. The sequence continues at coordinate 87,615 of JBAHVQ010000413.1, read as the reverse complement.
TATTTGACTAAATACAATATAAAAGTGGTAAAAACTTAATTTGAAATTATACAGAAGTATTTTATAATAATTACTGAATTTTTAAATTTATTACTATTTATGAGAACCCAGTGATAACTATCAACTTTCTTTCTCATCGGCACATATTATAGTTACCTATATTATAGTGTATAAAGTGGGATCCAGGATAGTAAGAATCTAGCGTACTATTCAAGGCTTGAAATTTGAAATTTTCAGCATTACCCAATGGGATAGTAGCACCTCACAATCTGCTGTCCTCCCTAGAAAGCTAGTACCCACACGTGACAGCAGCTGATCAACGTGAAGTAAGAGACAGTGTTAACTACGGCACGACAAAAATCTGAACAAAGCACTTGACAAATCACAATTTTGTCAAATTTTCCATGCAAGATATGCAGACATGAAGAACAGAAGATCATAATTAATCAAGCCAGTTGCAGGACAACTTTTCACTAACTTTGTATAGTATCCCTATGGGATACTGAGCTTATGATGTCCAGTATCCATATTAGTGGATATCAGGATACCACAAATTTCAACCCCTGGTACTATCTAATCATAAGCAAAGGCATTGAATATACCACATTGTCAATATAGTATATGAACCAAGAAGTGATTGAAATTTGTCCATCTCAAAATGGCATTAGGTATACTTGAGTTGACTCACAATTACTTCATCCCAAATCTAATGGCAGTTATCAACAATGTAAAGTTAAACTGATGATTGTCCACATGAAAGTCTGTTTTCTGTTGTTATAGGATTTTGTTTTGTGGAGTTTGACAGTGAAGATGTGGTGGATATGGTGATGCAGAAGCAATATCATGATTTAGCTCAAGGAATAAAGGTCAGTTGCAGTATGTTTTGTTGCATAAACCAAACGTTTTCACATACAGACAGCTTATTTCACTATTCTAGAGACCCATTAGCTGCTTTTACTCTATGCTGTTTAGAACTAAAGAAATGATAAGAGGTCCATATAGGCACATAAAAATATTTGCTATAACAGGATATACAGACATGAAGCAATGCTGATTGGCTGTGTGTCACGATAAAGAGTGAATACAAATTTAATAAATTACCTCTGAATGTGCTAAGTCATCTTTCAAAGGCCAAAAAGTATAGAAGGATAGAACAAGCAAAACAAAAAGAGGAGTCTTACCATAAAAATGTGAGTGAGGTAGCGGTGATGTCTGAAAATGTGACACCAGGATTGATATTATATATAAATGTTTTCCATATTGTATTTAAAGGGGCTGATTAAATATTAATTTGTTTTGAGTTTGGGTTTTTTTATGAATTAAAATTGTGAATAGTTTTGCTTATTATTAATTAATTGACAATCCATTTTAATATTAGTTCTGTGCTTTCTATAGGTTGAAGTGAAACCAGCTCTAACAAAAGAACAACAGGCTGCAAAAAAAGCCCAAGAGTTTGGCTATAGGGGAGTTGGTAAGTACTGCAAATCTGTTGACTTCCTAAAATTTAACTTTACATAGTTTGGCTAGTTTTTGTGCATAATTATGTGCCACAGTTTTTGCAAACATCTTGAACCGATATCCTTCCAGATTGCCCTGTTTTGTTGACTATTACATTGACAGCTCATAAGAAAACTTATATAATTGGAAAATGGTTACAACACACTGTAACAATCACCATAATTACTCTATTCCAACCAAGCATGTAGGAAAAACAAGTGTAAATATTCTTTGCTTTGTCAAAAATATTTCCTAAACAGCTGAATTGTGAACACATGTGGCAACCTCTGAAGCCCTGATCAAATCAAAACACTGTTTATTTATTCAAACTTTGAGACAAGGCATATGTGATAGTCATTAGTTGTTTGTCTGTGGTATGTGCCATTGTGTCAGGTCTCTCAGCGTGTAGTGTGTGTTCCTGTGTGGTAAAAACCTTTTCAAGAGGGAAGGGAGTAACATTGAACAGTTTTAATTTGGATTTTTAATTTAATTGCAAAATATAGATTAAAAATGAATAGTCTAGCATTAAAACAACAGTTTATACATTTCAAGTTTGAAGTTATTCTGATTAATACAATGTTTGCCTAGGTTTCTTTAGTTCTTAAAGGTCCCATTAGCAACTAGTGTACATCAAATCCATTTGAACTAATACTACCCAAACTGACATCAAACCAAGTCGTATTACGATACTTCTAATGGCCCGTTTGCTCTGGCGATTTGTGCTGCGATTTTTCAGAGGCTGACGCATGTGATCGAATGGACTCAGTCGCAAAAGTGCTGAACCATAAATCTTTGCACAAATGGTCCAATGCTTTGTGAGTTAATCAATTCAGTTGCATACATCACGATGAGAAAAATCGCAGCAAAAATCGCCAGTGTGAACGGGCCTTAATACCACCTGCTTTGACACAATTTTTGTGCCAAAAAAATTTTGATGAGGAACATTTTGTTATTGAACTCATAACAACTGAATGGATTTCGGCCGGCATGGTTCCACAACGGAATACCGTAAAAGGAAGCGGAATAGCTGTTAAACTTCCCGCTTGATTCTGACTCTCGGGCGTTCCGCCGTCGGGAATTTTTCAGGTTTAATAACTAACCTTGCTCTTTTTATGGTACTTGTACAACTTATAATAATTGAATAGCTAAAAACACTGTGTTCTTCGTAGGTCGTGGTATGGCTAGTAATCTCGGTGGCTATGGTTACGCAGCACCTGGCCCTTCTTACCCCCCGCCCTATCAGTCACCATCTCTTTATACGACATATGATCCAAATAGTTTCTCAGTTGGCTATCCAGGCAGCTTCTCAGGTGGAACTTATGGTGCTAGTGCTTATGGTGCTGCACCATCTGCTGGTTATGAATTCTCTTCACCGTCAGGCTTTGGTGCCGTCCGTTACCCAGGTAAAGTGACACAATATTCGAGTTTAATGTGTTTTATAATGTTAATGTCTTCAGTCCACATCTGATGTTTTCTAGGCAATTCTCTTTTTCTGAAGCTGGTAGTATGAAATCGGTGGATAGATCATTATTGATTGTGTAAATGGGAAATGGTTTCTTATGTTAGTTATCTCCCAGTTTATTCATGTTTAAGCAATCCCAATTTAGAATAAAACGCGAAGTTTTGATTTGAACCTTAGTTTCTGAGGTTGTGATAACTACTAATTACGGTAGGTTCAGCGGAAATTCAGTCATCCGTCTGTGCAGGGATGAGATGTATGTGATGGACATCAATGTGTGTTGTGGTATTGTTGGGTTGTTGTATTTGTTGACTGATGCATTGATGATAGAAGATATAAAATGAAGTTTATATAATAATTGAACAATTATTAAACTACTCCCTTGTTAGCCAACAAAATTATTTTATTCAGTTATATTACAATTCTCCGATAATTATGAAAAACTTAAAGTAACCTTTGTTTATTAATCACCCCTCTGGTAAAGTCTTCGGTGGTTGCTTACGAAATTCCTAGAAAATAGCTAGACACGTAAACACTGCCCTGTTTTAGTGTTGTTCACGTGTTGACTTGTTTCTTCTCTCTTTCGTAAAAGGACGGCTCCTGTACAAATCCAACCAGTCGTACGACCTTTAATTTACATAAAAAGTAAATCTTGTGCACGAATATCGCGTGCATGCTTTTGTCATTCAAGACAAAAAGTCATTTTTAATGAATCAAATTTTGTATATATTTTATTCTATATGTTACATATAGATACTTGTCAGAAATGTTTTCTGGCTAAATTCTAAAAACTATGAATTGTACATATATCTATATTTGCTACAATATAATTTCATAGAAACAGCATTGTAGCATATAGCTATCTAATTTTCAGAGAAATACTACTTTTGTACATAAAATTTCGTGAAATGGAACATAGAAAATTTGTACGTACATATGTATAATATTTCGTTAGCAGTAACTTTTTCAAAGTCGTACAATTAGTAAAATGGGATACTAGTCGGCGTTAAATTATATGAATTCTGGTCACGTGGTATTTTACTAAACCCAGTCATTACCCGGCACAGGAAAGTGGCCGAGGGCCTTCAGATGACGTCATGAGAAAGACGAGTTACGAAACCTCGCCTAAAAGGTGGTAGAGGTGGTGAGGTAAGAACCATTAGCAAACAACCGAAAATCTTCAGCTGCGTAAACGGTCGTTACAAGCAACACTAAAGATTAAAGATTAAAAGCATACGCTATCTATGGCATCATCTAATATAAGCTTACATATGGTTCTAATGTCCGGCAGATTATTGGTTAATGATTACCTAATGCTTAAAGGAACATTAACTAATGTAGATATTAATGGTGAAATCTGCCGGAGAGGTTGCTAATAAATATAGAGAAAGTGTTAGTTATTCGAGTCGGGCTTGACGTTGAAGAGATCTATCGGGGGGAATGAGGTTGCGTATTTCCTGGCTAAACTTATCCTTTGTTACAGATATTTAAGATTTTGTTTCATATGAGGAGAAAACAAATAACAGACTGGCTTTCTTTATGAGGTATCAAGTTGGAGTTACGGAGCATTTTAGGTTTTACTCAAGCTACTTGAACTATTGATAGTTGAACGTGCGATCTAATCTCTCTTCTGCATCAATCCCAGCTGTGAATGCTTGACACTTTTAATCTAAACTGTCGTTCTGTGCTGGTTTCAAATTTTAATACTTGGCATTTTGTTTTGTCTAGAAGTTGGACGCGGAGGTTATGGCGGCGCCGGAGCTGGGGCAGGTTCGACTCAGCGATACCATCCTTACGCCCGTTGATGGTTCAACAAGGATAACATGGGATCAAGATGGAATCTTACTTTTTTGAAGCACCATGGGTAACTGTAAAGTGGATACCCGCAATCATCCAAATTCCTGTGACCTTGAGAAAGTGATATACATTCGTGGCTTTGACGTATTTGGTATCAAGCAAAGGTTTTCCCGCAGCGAGCTGCTAAACTAACTGATGTGAACATTATTTTATTGGAATCAAAGGGTTTCATACCTCTTACTGAACTGAAAAAAAAACTTTTGGTGTTAATTTATTGACTTGCAGCAGCGTAATATCAGGCCATTGTAATCGTTTTTTAGTATTTACTCCTGTCACAGGGACACAGGACTTGCATTGAGATTATTTTGCTTGTTCTGTTGCAAAAAAGTGAAACTGCAACTTTGCTTTGGTTTCATTTTTTTTAAAAAAAGAGTCCATTTCTTTTACATTGCCTCTTCCTTGTTTTAATTATTTCATTCCTTTTCTTTATATTATTTTCCACTCCTGCTGGTTGAGGTGGAATTAGAATGAAATAGCATTCTGTGCAAAGATAAGCGTAACTGAAGATTTTTCGACAAGACTTGTGTTTATCTGGAGATAGGAAAACAATCTCTGTAGTACTCAACAGACAAGCTGCCTTTTCTCTGGCCAGGTGTTGAATAAAATAGTCTTGTTTAAGTTACCCATGTTAACTACGTCGGAGTTAAAGCATGGTTATTTATTGCTTCATTCCATCACAAGTTTGTCAGTTTGAGCTTGATGATGAAAGGAGATGATTTGGGTATTCCTGAGTCTTGTGTGCAAACTCCAACATGTACTATGAATTTAACAATAGTTTAATGACTATATTCGTATATTATAGTGTACGAAAGTATCTTTTCGAACACTGATTTACCATAAAGTAACGGGGGTCAAAGAGTGTTAAAAATTGATGTCCCAGTTTCGAAATATTGATGAAGTTTATGATAGAAAAAATCTCAACCTTCAAAACAACGTGAAGGTATTTATGACCAGGGTACACTCCATGTAAACTTCACGCCGAAGATACGTCAAGATGTTCCTACTCGCCGCGCCAAGGTAGCAGTAGGCGTTGAGAAGGTCCGTTGTAGTCCAATTGTACAGCGCCAAAAATGCAATAGTACGCCGAACAATTTTAAAATGCCCAGCGATGATATTCGGCGTAAACCCATGGAATGCAGACTGGGAAGGTACCAATGTTTGTACTAATTTTAAAAGTAATTTATTTTTTACTATGGCCGTCAAGCTTTGAGAGGGAGTATCACGTAGAACAGTGGTTTGGTGCAGTCTACTTCCAGACCCCTCTTCTGACCGCTTCAGAACTGGGCGACCAAACAATGGTCGGATTATGATCGAGGTGGTTGCTCCTGGTGACCAGTCTGTTGACCGCGACCATGATTTTGTGGTGTGAAAGGTTAGGATTCCTTCGTCTTTGTTACTGAAAGTTAGATTGGCAAAGTAGACTTCAAATCAAGAATGCGGGACTTCGAAGCAAGGTGAAGTTATTCTATGAAACGTGTAAAATATTAACCTGTATTCGAGAATTCTTTGACAAATTTGGTTTTCTAATCGTAAGTTTGGCAAGGCCACTTGAAGTAATTATTTCATGTGAATGCTTAACATTTCTAAGTTCTGTCTTGAAATAACAAATCAGTTTTACAGTCCAGCTTTGATGAAGTCTGTACTTCTGGCGAGATTAACAAGAAATGGTGCGATATTATTATGTTAACTTGTTCAATTCAAATGAACCACCAACAGTTGAATAGTAACATATGACGACTGACGTTCTTTGTTGTGTCACTCAGTATGGAGTCTAATTTTATATCTGTTTGTGAAAAGTATTTACTGGTAAATGTTTTGGTCAATTTAATGGAAATTCAATGGTATGAATATCTCAAGAAATAGTTGCACAGTTTGTATTGACCACTGTCACATCTCCCATAATACAGTTCATTTGGGGAATTCTTTGCATAAAAACAAAGGATTTCCAGTTCATTTGAGCATAGCAAATCCTTTGTTTTACTGCAAAGAACCCTCAAAACAACCCGTGTTATGGAAGATGTAAAAGCAATCATTAGTTATATGTAATGGTGTATCCTGCTGATCAATTGATACAATTACAATGTGCATCTACGTTACTTGTCGTTGATTTATGTCCTTACATTATTGTTCAGGGGTTTGTTTAAACAAGACAGCTTGGTCAATTATGACAAACAGTTGAGGACCTTTGCAACCACCTCACGATCAAAGACATTCAGGGCACAACCAATTGTTAATAATTCATCTTTATCTAAGGTACAATGTAGTTTGACCATAATTAGCATTTTCATTACTTGTAAGGAATAGTAGGGGAGATTTATCATCTTAATTTTAAGAATACAGAGGTTTCAAAGTTTGATCTGAGCATGAAGGTGTGTCGATTGGATTAATGCTAATCATGGCCTCTTCCTTTCCCTGATACAGTGCTTCATTACATTCCTGTCATAGCACTGTGAGAATTACTTATCAGATTTTGACAGAATATCAGTTATCTTGCATGGTGCATAGAAAAGGAGTAAAGTTTATGGTATAGTTAAAAGTGTATTTTCAATTTTTTTACTGACTTTAGTATCAGTATAGGTTGGAGAGGTCAAAATGTACTGATTTACCACAACCACTGGCAAACAGCACACCAGCACTTTCTCGCACTGGTAGTTCTCAATCAGTGAGATACAGATCAAGTTCCAGGAATAATGGAACAAATGCATTATCAAAATCACAGGGAAGGTTGGTTGTGGGGAGTAATGCCGATTGTTCAAGATAATATGTTAATTTAGTCATGGGGATCATTGGGCTTATCCTGGATTCAAGTGGATATCAACGTGAACAAATTCTCTTGGTTTTCAGTCTGTCTTTCTTTCAATCTGTCTACCTGCCTGTTTGTTTGTCTTTCTTCCTATCTTTCTGCCTTTCAGCCTCGGTGTCTTTCAATCCATTTGTCTTTCTGTAAGGATACCCCCTATTATTTCTCATCTCTCTCCCGCTCTCTCTCCCGCTCTCTCTCCCTCTCTCTCTCTCTCTCTCTCTCTCTCTCTCTCTCTCTCTCTCTCTCTCTCTCTTTCCCTCTCCCTCACTCATTGCCCGCCTGTCAGCTCAATAATGCATCCAACTCCG
>JBAHVQ010000413.1:67704-79591 GCA_036872915.1 Nanipora kamurai | reverse complement strand
TCTCTCTCTCCCTCTCTCTCTCTCTCTCTCTCTCTCTCTCTCTCTCTCTCTCTCTCTCTCTCTCTCTCTCTCTCTCTTTCACTCTCACTCACTCATTGCCAGCCTGTCAGCTCAATAATGCATCCAACTCAGTAAATTTTGTCCCTTTTATATTCTTTTTTTTTTAAAATACATTACATTCTACACGGTAATTGTTTTCTTATAGTTCTCCCAAGACATCCTCTGGTAGTTCAGTGTACTCCACTCCATCCCCTGTTCCCAGTACAAACACTTCAGGTATATATTTCAATATCATACAGCTGTTTGCATTTTGGTAATATTGAAAAGCTGGTGTCTGTGCAAATAATATAGTTTTCCAATAGTTCATAGAGCAATTGCATATATACCAGAATGCTTCAGAGCACACACACGGCCTCAACCTCATTTTTTTCAATTCTGTTGAAAAAAGACAAAGTATCAGTCAGAACAATAGGTGGACATGAATTGAATTCAAAAGAATGAAGTTGAAGCTGTGTACCATTGGCCTATAATTGAAATCTAAATTTTTAATCATCCCTCGGTGTAAACCACTGTTACAAAGTGAATGGGCAGAATCTTTGAAGCATTAATCATACCACACATCATTAGATTGTTTTTCATACAATCTTTATCACAACTGTTTTGGGCACAAAGTTATGATATGAAAAGACCGTAAGTTGTTTAATGGGGACTATGAACTCTGGCTAAGAAACTGAAAACCAACTGCACCTCTGGTAGTATTGCTGAACATGTTGTATTTGGCTTTCTTAAGTGCCTGGAAAGATCACATTTATTTTTATTATTCATGAGAAACTATCGTTCTGGTTTGGGAAAGAAATTAAGGTCTGTAATTCTGATTTATAGGCTCCAGCTACAGTACAACATTCAATGTTCGAAGTGCCAGTTGCTCTCCATCTCACTTGTACATGACCGATCATCTCCACTCAGCAGCCAATTTAAATGGATTACGGGAACATTCTTTTATACAGCAATCTATTCTTGGTAATAAATCGTCAAAGCAAGATGAGAGGGAGGTTCCTAGACGGTTTGGTAAAGCCATAACTTTGCCAAAATTTGTGAAATCTAATCCTCATCTGAAGCACAGAGAACTTTCCATGGGCCAGAAGCAATATTTATGGGGAATTGCTCGAATCTACTCCGTTAGTAAATTGAAAAAACTGAAACAACGTCAGTATCAGGCTTTATTGGATCACGAGTTCAAAAGAAGGCTTGAAAAGATAGGTCTGCAGGAGAGGGAAAAAATCAAGGAAATGAAGGATTATCAAAGATACACAAAGTATATTAATACTTATGAACAGGTAAAGAGTACTGAACATAGGTAGCATTTTACAGCTGAAAATTAATGGTCGGATGGTGAAACAAACCGGTGGATGATGAAATAGATATGCTATGTTTGATCATTTCATAAATAGATCACGAACATACCTGATGTAAAAATAAAGTGCAACGTAAGAAGTGTTGATCGACATGTGTCAAGCCAAAAGAGTTAGGGAACTGCCAAAAGTTTAAAATTGCAGAACTAACTATTCGAAGGAAGGCCATTCGTTAAAGGGGAAGTCGAAACGAAGGGCCTTCACTTGAAACGTCAGTTCCTCTATGTCAAAGTTTTGGCTCTTTCCTTACCGTTCTAACAGACACTGTCTGACGAATCCACCGACCAACTGACGGAAGATTTATAGTTGAACGAAATTGCTGACGTTTTCGTTAGATAGAAAGAATGAACATACAGACAGAGAGACAGATGCGGACGACTGGTGTGCCCAAGAGCATAAACTTTCATGGGTTAACAAAAGTCAGGGAAACGAAATGTTTCGGAAGAAACTTCCTTAGTTCAGTAATGTTTATAGTATACATAATGTAAATTCGTTATCGGCTGAGCTTTCTTCCCGTTGACAGGGGACTTGATCAGAGCATCAAGAGCATCACGATTCAACGGGACGAAAACCTAGCTGATGATAAATGTACGTGTATATACCACAATACACATTTAATAGCTCCTGCTCCTTAGTGTACATTCTAGGCTAAACCCTGTGGAAGGATCTTGGAATAATAAGTTGGACAGATTCTGTCGTTTTTCTTCACAGAGAATTCCTCGAAATTTACGTTCGAGCGCCTCGCCATGCGAGACAGTTTCTGATCACATTCATGAACATGTGATAAAGGGCTGGACAACTGATCCCGATGGAGATGCGAGGTTCAGAGAAGAGAGCGTAAGTGACAGCCTGGAGACTTTTGAGGAAGTGGAAAGCCAGGAGAGGTGCGATGTAAAAACAGAGCGAGGTGCGCATATCTATAAACACATGATCAAAGGATGGACAATGGATCCGACGGCAAATGATGCTTTTCATTGCAAAAATATATCCACTGATGAAGAGTCGGATGATGAAGGGCCTAAAATATCCTTGTCAGAACTGGAGCATGCGCTGGAAGAAGGCACATCTGCTTACAGGTATAAATTGTAGAAAATATCCGATTTGTGAGATGAATGATTAAAAGTTACCTCTCTTTTAGATGGACACCTTGGGGAACTGGTGTAGGTGTCCGTCTTCAGAAAGAAGCAAAAAGAAAAAGTGAAAATAACTTGGGTATTTAGGCTATCGCGAGGTACGCTGCCACAACCCTTACGTATAGTTCAGAATTATCCTTGAAACCGTTTTCAGTAAAAGCCTTCCTTCGTTGTGCTAGCCTGGCATCTTGAAGGTACCGCAAGACTTTGACTAACTCTGACACCTGTAACTCGTCAATCATCTAATTATTTCAACTGTCCACGAAATCATCTCCGCAAGCGGCTCTTTGTCTATTTCAGCCTCATTGTCAATATATGAGGAGGTGCAATTCTGCTCCAGGAGCTACAAGATAAGAGCATAGAAAGAAAAAACTGTAATGCGATATATAAGTAATAAGTCTGCGGTTGGAAAATCTGACATTAATTCGGCTTATATTCTATCGATTCTGCGTACATTTTCATCTTAAATATCTGTCTCGAGTAATATTTTTTTGTCTACAATCTGCCGAAACAGTATCTGCAGTCCAGCTTATAGAGTTATCCATCAAATTAAGAGTTCAGATACCGACAGATAGGTGACAGTCGGCCGGGACCTACAAAGATTGAAAATCGAAGTGATGCATAAGCGGTTTTGAGCGACGTGAGTAAAACCATAAATGTTTGGTTTTTTCACCTGATTAGTCAACTTTATGTCACATGAGTTTTTTTTCCAAACACCATCTAGTTTTATATTATTTTACAATTCACTCCGATTAAGGGCCTTCGCTCGAAACATCAGTTTTTCTACTAGGCAGTTTCCTGACCTTTTCGGTTTTATTCACAATATAAACAAACACTGTCTGACTTGTAGAGATGCCCGTCGTGTCCTGATGTTTGTTGTGAGAGAGTTGGTTGTATTTCCAGCATCGGGGTTTGCAGTGGGAATTCTCCTTGAACCCTTGTGAGACCGTCAAAAAGCTCATAAGTATGACAGCAAAACTTACCGATAATTCGAAAGCTACGAGGGGTAATGGCACCGCTAAATAGGCAGTGAGCAGGTATTTTGTAAGTGTTCTGGTGTTGAAAAAAATTTATTAAATTCTAGCTTTTCTTGTTATCATATCTATCCATAAAGATGAATGTCGTCACCAAGTGGCGAAATCCCGACACATTTTGGTGTTTCGACTTTTCTAGGGTGGAAATCACTAGGCCTCCTAACAAGGACCATGTTCAAGGTATGCACTTATTTTGACACATGGTTGTCTACTTCTCATAATCTTTTTTCCAGGGTTTCTGGCTAGACTATGGCAAGAAGTAGGATAAAAATAGGTCTAAAATGTTAGGAAAACGTACAAAAAACTAATACAAAAATAGGATTTTTTTGTGATTAATTCCAAATGACAATACCACAAGAATATAAGTTAAACTCGTTGTTTTAGATAAGAAATGTACATAAAAGGCCACCTCCTCTCCTACAAAAATAAAATCCAGTGGGTGTTTTTATTCAAGACAGCAGAGAATTAATAATGACAAATTAATAATAGGATTTTAAGTAATATTTAAAAAACGAGTAGGAGTGTTTTATGGGATATAAAACACGAGGCGACAACCGAGTGTTTTGGATCCGATAAAACACGAACTACGAGTTTTTTGAATGGCTTCAAAAACGAACCCCTCAACACGCCAATCTACGAAGAAAGTTTGAAAATTGATGTTTTCTAAGCCGAGAAAATTCGACAAGAAAAACGAGCGTATCTTTATCACATAAAGTAGGACAAGGAAGGAAAATCAAGGCAAAAGGTAGGATAAGTGGGAAGTACAAAAAAGTAGGAATGAGAGAAAGCCTGTCAATTTTCTTTACCCTGAGGATGATTTTTAAATAGAATTGAAACTCTGTACGCCATCATGGATAAAACTGCAGTTAAGCTGTCTGGAGAATCTCTCCTGCAGTTACATTGCTTTCTTAACCAATGTATAATCTATGAAGGAATATGCCGGAGATCTCCGCCGCAAAGTTGCGGACATCGGCGTATTGGCATAACCACGGTTTTTGCTGCTGCGTTGGGGTGTCAACGTGCAATCTTGCCCAGCTGCTTGACCCTGTTCAATATAATCATTGACTTTAAAACCTAGTTTATCAGCTGTACCGTGCCAAGTTGTACTAGCATATTTTATCTACTCGGCTCGATATGGATTGGGTTCTGTATGGATACGGATATGAACTGTACCGTGCTTCTCTCTGCCTGTAATTCCCCCAAACGTACGGGAAAGGATGCGAAACATGTCTTTCTCGCGAGGCATAATAGCACATCTCACTCTGATGCTGTACGACGTGCACGTCCTCGCCAAACCATGCCTCACTCTTCCAAACCGTACTAGCGCACTGTAGGTTAATCATAAAATATTTTTGTCATGTATAAAACAGACAATAAAATACACAATCGTTAAGTATTACAAGTCTCTAAGTCTTCAGAGGTTTACAGAGTGATAAATACGTGTCAATGATGCTCGGCATTGTATTTCGGGCAAATACGTCTTCATTTCCACACGCGTAATACAGAATATGAGAGTCTCGTCCATTTCCTTCCAGTGTGTTATGTCACTCGAATGAAACTTGCCATCCTGTCTCTTTGGTAGCATTTGTATCTTGTCTTCTTGCAAATCAATTCTGGCGATGCTTATTAGGAAAAGTCTTCTCATTTCTCATAACAAAATATTGCGTTACATTAGCCAGCGAGGCTGACCTTTGCAGAAATACCAGCTTTTATAGAAATTGAGGCGGGAGTGAGTCTGTGGCCTTGAGGTCTAAAACGATTACGGCTAAAATATGAGCCATTGTATAAGTTGAGTGAACGAGTCTGTAGTGAACCATAAGTCAGCAATTCTAAACAACTTGAACTATTTTAAGCGCTAGTCTGAGTATTTGGTGCTCAAACTCTACCACAGGCCCTCAAACTTTTAGGACTAAAGTGAAGAAAAGTCTATAAAAAGATTATATAGATATAAAAATTTTTATATGTATGTTTTGCAATATTTGAAGGGATATTTACGCAAATTCGCGGGGGAGCAAGAGTTTCAATTCGGAAGCGGGAGTCTACTGCGCAGAGTGGGAGAGTCGCTAACTCTGCCTTTGTTACGACACCGCACCTTGTCCCGTGCAAGAATGCTGTTAGTTTTCATTTAAAACTTAGTTATTCACAAAAGACAGTTGCAAAATGATAGAAGTACTGACGGATTCAAGATTAACAAAATCATTTTTGTCGTATTCAGCGGTTTTGGCGATAAACGCACGCGCAATGTTTACAAATCTACCGGTAAATTTCGGTTCTCCAGCAGCATGACGATATCAAATTTACATTTTTTAACGCATATTTAGCGTCGTCAGATTTTTCCATTATATACATTCATGTTTTCGATAACAAACGGCAGCTGTGGCCCCACTGTTTACACTGCTTCTCCTAAGGTTAATTATTTGACTAAAAGGGATTTTTTTACCTTGACTTTATAGAATTAGTTCTCGTCTCCATCGTCCTTCCTTACCATTGTCTCCTCGCAAACAGGTGGCTTTATTTGCTTGCAATTCACCTTGTTTTATTTACTTGGGACATCGCTTGTTTCGTCCTCGAACCAATACCCCATGATAATCCAGATCTCTCAAGCAAATGCCAAATTTTTTTGGCATGAATTTATGCCTTTTCTTTACGGAAATAGAAATTCTGTTCCAGTCTCGTTGTTTTGATTTTCCAGATTTTCTCATTTTCATTGGCTAATTTATTATTGTTGCATGTTGGAAATGAAACGTCAGCATAAATCTCTCCTAAAATTCATCGTGTTGATATATCGCAAAAAGATGACTTTTATTTCAGAATTATCCTCAGGGTAATATGAAACGAAAAATTCACATTTAACCAGTTAAAGATGACTTTACGTGTTCATATATTGAACTTGACTTCGATTTTCATACTTAGATTAGGATCCAGAGCGATTCGCTGGTAATTTGTGGTCGGTTTTTCAAAGGCTGGGTACCTTACCGGGTGCATAAGTTGTAACAGGCGAACAGCGTTATTCAAGCACCAAACAACTGAACGTAAATTTTATGCAGTGAATATGGAGATGCCTGCTGGATAGTTCTATTCAGCAGGTAATTCACTTATTCAGACTTATCCACCAGGTAAGCTATCCAGGCTTTGAACTACCGATCCCAGAAGATTACCGGTTGTTCACTTATGAAAATATTTTTTGTTGTTAAAAGTTTCACTATTCTTGTTCGAAGGGGATGTGATGAAGATTACTAGAATTAATTCGGCCAATGATGAAAGTGAACAACCGAATGATGACATGAAAAACCAAAAGCAAATCAAAGGTGAACGTTTATTTTTTAACTCAGGTATAAACCAGTCTCGTCATTTGAAATTCGAGAGCATTTTAGAAATTAAGTTTGGCTGTCTAGTTCCTCAGGGGCGGTTAATGTAGGGTGACCCTTCTAGAACGGTTACCCTACTAGAAGGGCCACATAGGATTACACTGGCGGCAGAGCTATTTTTTATGTTTATTGGATTTGCCAAAACTCCTCAAATTAACCTAAAGGTATATTAATTTGGCTAAATTTTAATTTTTTGGACTTCATCTCGAAGTTTCGAATTGTGTAAAAACTTTTTAAAAACAACAGATTAACCGC
Source organism: Nanipora kamurai (assembly GCA_036872915.1). Taxonomy (NCBI): domain Eukaryota; kingdom Metazoa; phylum Cnidaria; class Anthozoa; order Scleralcyonacea; family Helioporidae; genus Nanipora; species Nanipora kamurai. The sequence continues at coordinate 72,389 of JBAHVQ010000413.1, read as the reverse complement.
TGTGCTTTTGAGTGAAATTTTTCAACCATAAAATTTCACCCAATATTTAGGCAAATATGCCTTAAATTAACGTAGAAATATATGATTTTGGCTACTTTAACTACCTGCCTATTTGTGTTTTTTTTTGCGTTCTTCGAAAGTTTTAAAATCCTCGAAAAAATGTCAAAAACCATGGTTTTAAGACAAAATTCAGCGATAAATACATTTTAAGACAGACGTTTTGACGTTACTTGCAAACCTTTATTTTAGATAAACATTCATATTTTCAACTATTCCAGAAACTTTCAAAATATTCGGAAAATTGTCCTGGGTGAGTTAATCCGTTTCGCCTTCTTATCAAATTTTTCACCATCCACATTTCACCCAAACTTTACCCGACAAGCATCCAAATCACTTCGGAACCCTTTATTGTAGCTTCCATATTTTCAAATAATCTAGAAACTTTCAAAATGGTGCAAAAAATCGTCAAAATCCATAGGTTAACCCTCTTACTTCTTCATCAAATTTTTAACCCTCATAATTTTACCCGAGAAGCAACCAAGCCACTACCAAACACTTTTATTTTAGCTAAACTTTCGTATTTTCAAATAAGAGCAAGATTTGGCTAAAAACTGGACAAACTTTTCACCTAAACAGAATGTATTTGAATGTTCACAATCTCTCCTTTTTCAGAAAAAGTCGGTCTAAACGATTTCGGAAACCACTGAACGAAATTTACGGGACTGGTCTACACACTTTCCTTAGCTAAGTGGTAGATTTTCGCAAGACAATTCTTACATGATCTTCTTGAAAATATCCACTAAAGTTGGACACTTTCAAAATCTGTTTTTTTTTTAATCAAAAAACACAGTTGTCCAGAGTTTCTTTCATGCAGAGTCATTGCCACAATACAAAAACCACTGGAACACAATCTGACGTCATCCCCATCCAATTATTCCATGTTATTACAGTTATGTAACGTATTAACAGTTCAATGTGTTGTACTTGCAGTGTTATTACAAGAGTCTTCAACGAGCAATTGTAATTTCTTGTAAATGCGCGAAGTCTTGTGTATTGTGAAGAAAATCGTCCACCGGAAAGAAGTCAACCGGATTAGAGTAAGAACGAAACGAAGATGAAATCCGAGGAGCGAATGGACCCCGCTAAATCTCGTGCGATGGTGTTCGTAGCGTTGGTTAAGCGAGCGAGTAATATTACCATATATCAGTAAACTCAATCTACAGAGCGTAGAGAATGTAGATGTTTGCAAGCTTGGATAAGTACGATGAAAAGTTCGGTCTTCAAGCTTTGTTAGTACTCAGAAAGGTTCTGAGTTTCCCCAACGGGAATCGAACCCGCGTCTCCCGGTTGCCGGTACGGTTGTCTAGTGGTAAGACAATCGTACCGGCAATCGGGAGACGCGGGTTCGATTGCTATTGGGGAAACTCAGAACTTTTCTGAGTAATAACAAAGCTTGAAGAACGAGCTTCTCATCGTAATATTACCATACTTAATAGTTTAAGAATTAATTTTTGTTCTTAGGTGGAACGTAATCAGCAAAAGTTAGCATTTGTGCCGGGACTAAGTGGATTACCTGGGCACGTTAAAGCAAAATTTGTTGAGTATCATTTGTGTTACTGCCTACTGTATCTAACCAACAATCGTAAGAGATTTCTTTGAGGCTGAAGTAACACAAGTAAACAAAAATATTTTATCTTCCAATGCATTTTTTTAAATGTTTACAACGAGCTCCAATTTCTAAAGGTAGACTCTAAGATTTGTTATGAACGGCTGACTTGTCGTGCGCAGAACCAAATACTTCGATTAAGTACGGCATGTTTTCGTGTGCCATACCAGGTGCATATCTCATTAAAATATATTTTCTATTCCGAATTGCAACACTCTCCTTCGACAGACTCAAGTTGCTGGGCGAAGATTTTCTAGGATTGTAATGGTATATATACTTGGTTGACCTTGCAGAAAATACAAGTGTTACAGAATGCCAGTGTTCACAACGGTAATGCGAGAGCATTTGGAATGGAAACTTGCAAAATCTGTTCACCATTGCAAAGTGCGTGTTGTAATGTAGAGAAGTGGAAATTCCGACCACATCCATTCAAAAAACAGACGTCTACAACTAAGCAACGCTACCTCGACAATTTTGCCATGCCTTGGTTTTAGCGCGAATGCGTGCTAACGCTGAAACCGGATTGTTTTCAAAACTCAAAGAAAGCCATTAGTACGTTGTAGTTGAACGGCCGTAGAAATCTACTGCCGTGCTTAATAGACTGGAGTCGACCCAAATCATTACGTTCGGCGCATTAAAAGTACGGGGTCCAAAACAAGCCTAACGGCTTATCTCCGTTTGACTACAGCCAGTCACAGCGTTATATTCTTCCTGCCATTCGAACTTTTGGCGGGACAGGCCATGATTAAATCATTCTAAAAAGGACGTGGAATGCCCATCTTGTTAACGCTTTGTAGTGAGATTTGATAGCCGAGTTATGACCAAGGTCAGACAATCTCCGGCTACTTTAAGCTACTGAATGATCGATGGTTAGAGCGATAAAATTGCTTTGGGTAAGGTCATGTTAACAGAGATGCCGAAGAAGCCTTGCCGACGGAACTTAATGCCCCAGATTATCCCAACCAAGAAATACTGGAGCCTGATTGTAGTTCACGTACTAATAGCGACCTTAAGCAAACGAGAACAGTTCGACCTTCTAAAAGCATCAACAGCTCCAATTTCGCTACAATTGCGAAAAATTCAGCTACAATTTCTAAATACTGATTAATTATGCATTCCTGTAAACTTTTGGACCGGGATGTAACTCGGGGACGCGGGTGAGCCATCAATCTCTCCAACAACAAGCACAAATCCAAACGACCTTATTGTGATGATGCGCTCTATTGGCTGATAGAATATGCATATGTTTGTCTATATTGACTTACTGTGATTCCTTCAAGAAGCGTGCGGAATAGTCTTGCGGAAATTATTCCAAGTATTTGCCTATATTTTATTCCTTGTTTATTTTTTAGGTTTCCATCTTTCTCAACCAGATCACCTGTTTCCCCCAAATAATTCTTGAGTAATTGCATCTGAAACAGAAAAGTTTTGAAATTGACATCGTGAGAACGGTAAGACGTGATTGGTTTACATAGCGCATTTATGTGATGGTGATTGATTCAATCCCACATATCGATTGAAAAGGTGTTACGTTTCCACGCCAACTTTATAATCGACAATGGGGCTGTCAACAGGATCCGTGTAGGCTCTTCTTTCTTGCAGGAGAGCCAGCTCGCAAGCCAGTCAGGTCGCAAATTATCAACTTGAGAAATTGAGTCGCTAAGAACAATCGCATTCCACCTAGGAGGCGCATTTTATTTGGCGCGAAGAGTTAAGTAATAGTATATGACCCTATTCAATCGCCGTAATGATTCGAACAGTTTCCACATTACTAACCATGGGCCCCTGCCCTTCGAAATTTCTAGTTGCGCTACTGAAACTTTCTTTATGTTTCCGAAGCCATGGGAGAGATTTGTTGGAGCCATGTTTGCCCCTCTAATAATCGAGCAAAGTGGGAGGGTTGCGCATTCTCGACCACCTTCTACAATATCGCCGTTTGTAAATTCTTTGAAAACTGATCCCTTGAATTTCAAGGATATTTGTACTGATTTTTCCCGACCGAACGTTTCTATAGCAAAAAAAAAATCTTAGAACTTTAGCTCTGCAAAGGAAACAATGTGGATCGGATGAATTTCATTCTTAACAGATAACGCGCATGATAAGTCTAATTCGTTTATTTTTGTATGCTTTAGCGAGAATCGTGTTCGTTCAACCTTAGAATTCAGCAATATTTGAAACCGTATTTATGTTTGTTTTGAAATTGCCGTTGAAGTGCCTGCACGCAACGCCGCGTGACACACCCTGAAATTGGGAAGCCTGTGTTAAATTGAAGTTCAATAACGTCAATGCAAAATTAATTAACATTTATGGTATATTTCATCAGTGTCAATCAATAAGAAAAATGGAAAAATCAACAAAATAATCAATTAGTGATAATATGTGGATATGTTGTACATACGATTACACAAGATAGCACTTAAAATGTTGTTTTCACATGTGTTCGGCTAGACTGAACGTTACAATGACTGAGCCAAGAAAGAGAGAGAGAATATCGCAGGAAGATAAGGTTCGTAAGGACTCTTAACACTCCCTTCTTTGGATATCATTCTTGTCGCAGTTGAGCAATCGAACCCCAAGGTATCCACTATTGTGAGATATAGTCTTGTTCTGGCTTTTCAAAAACCAGTATTAAACTTTCCCTGTTATCCAGCAAATTCTGTATCCTTCTCTGCTCAGTCATCGTAACGCTTACTCTGGCCGCACAAATCTGAAACGTTTCAAGAGCTATATCTTGTGCAGCAATTTTCTGCAGACATTGCCAGTCTTGGTAATTGTCACATGCTTAGTATCCTTCTAGGGATACTTTTATTGGTTCATGCTTTTACTAGATTCATACTGAAATACCTGTCAAAAGTTTATCATGTTTGTACATACCCAGTAAACTTGGCAAATAACCAGTTAGGTGGCATCTGTGACCAGATAACTTGGCACCATAGAAAGCGTGACTGTTGTTTGGATGTTCCTTCACTTGCTACCTCCCATCTTGAAGTATTGTTGCCAATTATTCAATCTGTCAGAC
>JBAHVQ010000413.1:25325-67604 GCA_036872915.1 Nanipora kamurai | reverse complement strand
TTTATTTGTCAGAAGATATAATTTTCTCGAATTTTTGGCAAAAATTGAGACTGGACTCATACTTTTGGCACCTACTGTACTAAATACATGAATTCTGCCCTATGGGTGGTATGACTAACTACTGATTGGGTCTTTCAAGGTAACTTTAGCACATTATTGATCCTAAGTTAAAGAAAATTTTGTAGACAATTAGTTCTCAGCATACAGCTCAGGAGAGCTGGAATTTTCTTGAACAGACTTTAAACGAATGAAAGATCCTTCTGTGTTGTAAAATTTAAACTTGTCTTGAACAAGCTTTTCAAGGCTCCATATCTTAAAGTCCTGTAGAGGATAAGGTTGCTACTAGACTAAATCCAACATAAAGATGGAATGCCTTGTAAAGGTATTTTCCATCAATGGAATGCATCAATTAAACTTAAGCATTTGTTTGCAATATTGTAAAAATCAATAATTTAACTGTTATTTGTAATTTTTAGTTTCTATTGAACCTGTCCGTGATGCTGATGTTAACACTGAGAATGACTTCATGCTTGCTCAGATGTTACAACTTCAGTTTGATGAAGAGTATGAGAAAGTTATCAAGGCACAAGAGGAGAGATTGAATGGCACAAGTAAAGGTGAGTGCAGGAAGGATTTTGGTCAATTTAACCCTTTAAACATGAGTGGGCAATTTCCAGTGTATGGCCTTGGTAAACATTCAGGACCTCACTGTTCAAAGGGTCAAAGAATACATGCATTTACACATTAAAACAAAGTAAGACAATCCCCAGAAGCCTCTGCTAACTGATTTCTTCAGTAAAAACAGGATAGACGTTCAGCAGAGTATAGTGTGCATTATCTATTTAGATAACCATCGTAGTTTCTTTCTGTGAGTTTTCAATTTAATCTAAATCATCTTCAGACTAATGATAATCAAAATCTGTAGTATGAAGATGATTTAGATTAAATTGAAAATTCACTGAAATGTAAGTAGATAATGCATACTATATTCAGACTAATGTTTATCCTGTTCTTACAATCCCTAAACCTGCCCTGAATTATATTATGAAATTTAATCAACTGCCTAATGTTGCTCTTCTGCTTAATTTTAGTTTCCATCTCCTTTGAGAGTTACCGTAAAATTCATCCTGGTATTTTAGAAGAATACAATATGACATCATCTGAAGAAGAGTTCGATGAAGAAGACCATGCAAAGGAGCAAACAAAACCAACAGGTATAGCAGTTTTATCCATAACTCAAACCTTCCAGGCCTAATCATCTTGCAAAAAAATACTTAAACTATCTATAGTTTGTTATTATCACCATGCAAAACTTCAAAGGATTGATCAAAAAAATACTTGTAGAAGAAATAAGGATAAAATTGTAATATATTAAAAATAACAGGTTAACATAGATGTGTTGTTAGCTTCCTGTACAGAGAAAACTTTGTGTACAGTTTTGCCTGTGCAGCCCTCCATCTGCTGTGTCAGTCTTGATTATGATTGTTTAATTACTAACTGCATGTAGTTATGATTAATGTATGCAACTGAAAAATATGTAGTGACTATGAAATTAACGAGATTGGTAAGTGGATAAATTAAAGTTCTTAAAATATCTTTTGTTATAATTTGGAAAAAATTATCTTCTATAAGTTATATTTTTCTTCTTTCACAGGAAATAAGTCTGGTGGGGGAGGTCGGAGAAGGCGTTATCATGTTACAGGGTCTGGAAAGAACATTACAACTAAACATGATGCAGAAATTTGTGGACGAAAAAATGCTAAGAACATGGAAAAGGTAAATGAAAATGTAATTGTGAAGTAGTACATGTAGGAATGTGCTTTAAAGGTCAAATGGAACACTTCTGTAATACGTAACTACAGTATGTTGAATCAGGCTGCAAGAGCATGTTCTGTAATGATTCTGTAGTAATTCAGTAGTACCGGTAATTGATGGGTCATCAAACATTTTGTTTAGTTTCCACCCAGTTTTGCTGCTGGTGATGTTGGAAGTGAACAACTTGATCTGAAGCTTTCAAACAATGTATACAACAGCCTCAAGCAACATTCAGTTAAGGAAGAAAAACAAAGTTACCGTTTACATGAAAAGAAAGAGAATTCCACTCATGTGAGTATAGAACTTTTACATGGTATTTTTGGTCTACATTAGGTCACTGTTAAAAATAGGAAGCCCTTTTCTATTGTATGGATAAGATGTGCAATAATTAGCCCTTACATGGCAACCTCAGTGGCCAAATACTGCTCTTCAGACTTGCATAACTTACTTGTTCTGAAAAACCCACAACTGACCAAATAATATTTTATTTCAGAAATAGCAACTTCACAATTATCCTACACTGCTAAAGTCAACTGAAAAAGTTGATATGAGCAGGATTTGAACTTCCACTTCCAGTATACCAGTCCAGTCATCGTCCTCCTTCATTTTCCTTACCTGATTTTCCTTCCTCCCAGAATATGTCTGAATGAATTGAACAAGAATTTACTAGATACTCCCATACACCCCTGCTGTCATTAATTTTGAGTATTATTCTTATATAAGGTAGTATTTAAAACATAAACAGAAGTGTTTTATCAACATTAAAAATTTGTGTGGGCATCACAACAATTTTTGGACTTTCATTGTATAACGACAGTAACATGTGCTACAAATGTTTTAAACAGCTTCAAAAATGTCAATTCGAAATTGCTAGCTAAACAGTTCAATACAAATTCAGAGTTGCAACATGCCTATCCATTTTGTGAATCATATTCCCTGCTGAGGCTGAATTCAAATTGGTTCCTTGACTTTTTAGAATTAGAATCTTTATGCTGATCAGGATGATAGTTTTTTCAGATATAAAAGCCCTTGCATGTACCACAATCAAATATCGTACATGGACACAGTTGGAGAATGTACAGTTCCTACTGAATATCAATGAGTTTTTGGAGGTTATTTAGTAACACATTTCAAGTGCTCTTGAATGCTGTGCAAACAGTTGCTATAATAATGTACATCAATCTTAATTCTAAATTGTACTTTTTGCACAATAAGGAACAAGCACTTGACCCAAAGACCAGGCTTTTGCTCTACAAATTAGTCAACTCTGAGATTTTGGAAGAAATAAATGGTTGTATCAGCACAGGGAAGGAAGCATGTGTTTTTCATGCACAAGGTGGGAGGTGAGTACAGTATACTGTTGTTATGAAAACTTGCCATGAATTAATGTCAGTATCAAATATTTGATTCATTGCCAGAAATATACCTGGACCCGTAGGTGGCTAATAGATTATAAAAATATGTTAATTCTTTCATCCTGAGAGCAGGCTGATCCATTGCAACTTTGTTTTGGTTAAAAATAAGTCATTTTTTTACATTAAAGTTGAAATGGTTATAGCATAATCTCATTTATCCTATACTCTTTCCCTTCATATTACCATAATTGAGTTTGGACATGGGGTTAAATCAAGTAGTTTTGAATAGTCTTGTCTAGTATACTATATATTTATTAAGTTGAATTGAGTGCTACCCCAGTTGTTGATTTGTACACCTAGAATGGAAAACAAAGTGGTTCCCCAGGAGTGTGCAGTTAAAGTGTTTAAGACAACTTTAAATGAGTTCAAGACCAGAGATCGCTACATAAGGGATGATCATCGCTTTAAAGATCGTTTTGGTAAGCAAAATCCACGGAAGACCATCAAACTTTGGGCTGAGAAAGAAATGTGCAATTTGATGAGGTACAGTAATTAATAGTAAAAGTTGTCCTCTAGTGAGTTCATCACATAATTTTTCTAAATGTTACCAGCAGCTCTTAAATAAACTGATCAATTTTAGAAACATGTTTTATATTAAGCAGTTTGTAAAATTTGTTTTTGTTAATTCTGTAACAGGATGTAAGACCCCAATATAGAACAGCCACACATTTTGTACACATTATGAAGGGGTGCACCCAAATGATAGTGGTTAATGTTGTATGGTCTGAAACTGGATATGCTGGATGGTAAAAAAAATTTAATCTGGATACCTGATAGTTTCTTTCTTCTTACACTGTACACCAATAATTTTTCAAAGTTAGCTGTGTAACAGCTGGGGTTGGAGCCACTCATGGGAGAATAGAAAGGTACCATTAGGGTGATTTTTAACATTTCAAATAGAGTAGGTCAATGGGGATTTGGAAAATGGGAGCAAAATACAGTTACTAACTGGGCTAACATAGACCTCCCACAGAAAGGGCTGGGATCATGTCCCCAGGCCCTCCCCCACTAGTTGTACCCCTGTTACAATACTAACAAAGAATCTTTAAAGCAAGATGAAAATTTATAAAACAGGTTCCAGTTTACCAGTGAAGTAGAAACAGAGGTGAAATCTTGACAAAATTTAGGTTACTATTCCTTTTCAAGACCATTGTGAAACCAGCTTTCTCTTTATGAAATATGTAATATTCAGTGAGGCCACAAGAGAATGCAAATATACTCATAAAATTTTGCTACTTTTTTCATCTCTCATGCATCATATTATTTTGTTTTAAGGTGTGCACTTCAATTTGAAAATTTACTATCTGGTTATCAGGCCAGATACAATATAGTAAAAATATCTACAATTTGGCTTGATACATTGTAATTCAAACAATGGACCCCAATTGCTAAGTTCCCTAAATTCTTATCTTTAGGCTCAAACATGCTGGTATTCGCTGCCCAGAAGTTGTGCTACTTAAGAAACAAGTTCTTGTTATGAGTTTCATTGGAAAAGACCAACATCCAGCCCCAAAGCTGAAAGATGTTTCCCTAACTAGTGGTCAAGCAGTTGAGGCTTATAAGCAATGTGTTGAGGTACAATTAAAAAGACATTTTTATAAGAAAAATCACTGGATGTTAATTTGTCTGGTGTTTGGTAAGCTGTTACTCCAAAATTCTAAAAGTTTAATACATGTAGTTTAAAGTATGTGCAGTACTTTTCTGTTTCAGATCCTTGCTCATGTGTTGTTGTCGGGTAGCCCAGGTAGCATTTCATCTTTGATTTTCTGTTATAGATGATGTGTGCCATGTATCAGCAGTGTAATTTAATCCATGCTGATCTTAGTGAATACAACATGTTATGGTATGAAGACAATGTTTATTTCATTGATGTAAGTCAGTCAGTGGAGCCCATGCATCCTCATGCCCTGGAATTCCTGTACCGTGACTGTAGTAATGTGACAGGGTTTTTCAAGAAGTTGGGTGTAGATGTTGTCATGGCTGAAGAGTTGTTCAACAAGGTTTCACTGTTGAATATTCCAGTTGTTATGGAGGGGAACTTTTTAACACAGGTACAGTACAGGATTTTAAAACTCATTGACTTAACCAAAAAAAAAAACCAAATTAACAAATGTTATAATGTATCAGTCTAGAGATTTTTATGTAATGACTGTTAATTAGCCCTGGTGTAGAATAGTACAATGATTTAGCCAAAGACAGTCAGTGAATACAAACATTTAATGTTGTGTGCATACCAGTATATCTCCTGTCAGAGTACAGTAGTAAACAGAAAACTTTTCCATTTATGAATAAAGTTTTAAACCAAAACATGTCAAGTAGTTGTAAAAAGTAGTTCGTGAAGCAATGTAAGCTGATTACATCAGGTAACTAGTAAAATTTGCAAATTGTAAATTGTGCAAGTTGTTTCAATTACAGTTACCATCTCTCTAAGTGACTCATAACACTGCAATCTGGTAATAATCTCAGTACATTTTGTCATTTCAGATTGAAAACTGTGAAAGATTTATGTCAGAAACCAAAAGGAACAAGAAGGCTGGTGGTAAAGAATATGCATTTGACTATCTTTTTGACACATCTTAGATTTCCCTATAGTAACACTGTATAAAAAATGTTAAGTACCAAACACTGCATTACTAAACTATTGAATAGCTTACTGTCATTAAAAATCTAAATAACAAAAGTGTTTGTAATTATTTATCACATCTTAATACATCAATTATATAAATAGTAATAATACATAAACAATACCATTGACATTATACACTATGTGTACAGCCTGGGCCACTAAAAGCAAGGTAGCACTGGTGCAAGTGCTTGCATCATGTCATTGGCAGAAACTATTCTTTAGCATTTTGTCACAGAAAGTTATTAGTGAAACTATTACTAATGTTGCAATTATAAAGCATTTTAAGGGTTTTTAGAAGATCATATGGAGGTTTAACTTAATGTACTGAGAATAGATTTCATTTCTCAAAATTCTGGCACTTCAATCAGGGATGCCATTATTTTTATGCCAAGCTGAAAAGCAGTTTGAATGGCAATATTAAGGATAAGGGTTGAACTGAGTGCTAAAAATGATTTTTTTACCTGTGAGAAACATGCTAACATATCATACAATAGGTGCTATGCATACCAATGTGCTGATGAAACAACTCTCCCTGCCCCATAGTTGGGACATTCTTCATTTGGAATCTGAGAATTATCCAACTGACCTTTCAACCAACAGCATCACACAACCTGTACCTCATTTTGCAGAATTCTATAATAAAGAGACAATAGCACTGACTCAGAATGAGTAAATAATGAATAGAATTCAAAAGAATGAAGTTTAGGCTCTGTAGAGCGTCTGATGATGCATTGTATTATTTATGAAAAGGTTCACTCAGGAAAGAACAATCAACCTAAAAACAATTTCATGCTGACGAAATTTGCAAGGAGCAGCTTCCTGCCCCTGGCCACTACAAAGTGTGCCAAAAGGACTACCCCATTCATGTTTCTTTAATATTTTTGTACAAATTACCTATTGTACAACAAGTTATTTCTAACGAATAAACAGCTTTTTTTCCTATACACTGTACATTTTTTATATCCCCGGGTGTTTCCCCCACCACAACCGCCGCATGGGGGATCTATGGGGGGAACACTGCACCGCCCGTCAATGAGAACATTGACGAAGCAATTGGCGGGATAACCAAAAGTTGTTCTCGAGGAAACAGGTAAAATTTTGATTCTTCTTGACCGCCAAAAAGTATCAGGAGTGTAAAGAAAGGAGGTGGAAAGGGTCAATATTACTGGTAAAGTGGTTTTATGTGTTTTTCATTAGTATTTAGAGGATTATATATTCCAGAGGTTCTAATTCGCACATTGCCATCGGAAATTAAAATTTCGAATCTACCAAATCCTAAAGCTGTAATTGTGTAAATAAAACCCCACTACCGTGCCAAGAAGACGTCAGATTAACATAAACCAATTGTGTTAAGGACGAATAAAATTCCTAGACCGTGATATCATGGGGGAACAGCGTTATCTAATCTTTACAAGGAAAAACTTTACAAATACACAGCGAAAAGGTAATATTTCATGGGGTTCCATTAATTTTCCAAACCCGCTATCCAGCTATCGTTTTGTATGTTTTTTTTGAAGAAGAATGTGGGAGTTTTTTCTTCAGGTCCGTAGAGCCTGTTCTCTTGGGAAGCAGGTCCTGGTGATCTTACTTTCATTTTACACTGTGCCAAAAAGGTTACTTACCAAGGAGTTAGAATTTAATCACAGTGTTACAGGTACGCGGCAGTACAGATAACATATTTTCAAATCCATTTTCAAAAGGCAATTGGATCAACTGTACAGTATGGCAGTTCTGGCACTTTGAAAGATGCTTGGCATACACTAAGGCACCCCCCCCCAACAGGCAACTGAAGGGCAAGGTGAGCAATATGCAGGCTGTTTAGGACTCCAAATAACTCTCCAAGGCTTTCTTCAAGCAACTATGGGGCCCAGTGAGGCTCTTGTGAGGCAAAGGATACACTCTTCCATCCTCTTTGGTGTAAATGTTTACCAGAGATAAGGTGGTGAATGAATTTTTACATTAATGAAAGAAGATTTGGTTTAAGCCCCAACTCCTGATAAAAAGTGTTCATTCATAGCAGGTCAAGTCACAAGCTGACTTTAGAGTTTGTGACTGAATGATTGAATAAGTATGTAGTGTTACCACAAGAAAAATAACTTGCCAAAACCATTTTTGAGGAATGGAAAATTAATATTAAATTGAAACAGGCCAGGTTTGGGTGGCTAATCAACCCTTTAATGCCTAGAGCTCTTTCATGTAACAAGTAAAATCATCTGGTCTAACCAGAGTAACATACTTAAGTGTGCAATACTAGATTCAATCTGGAACTGGTTGGAACACTTTGTCATTGTAGTTTTATGGCATGTTTGGATGTGCAGCAGTTGCTATCAAAGTTTGATATATTCAAACCAAAAACCTCTTCTTAAGAATACAGCTGCAAATAATTGTAACACTGGCAGTTAGAATAAATGTTTCATTTATTGACAGAAACTAATACTTTAACTGGTTTGGTTATTTACACAATTATTCTGCATGAACTTCTTAAACAACTGAAGCTATTACAATTTAGATAATAATACAAGATAATTATATTCTGAGTTTTACAGATACTTCTGTTTGTATTTCTGAACTGAAGTTTAGAAAACTGAATTTTCTGTGTGTTTCAACAAACTTTTACCGTAATTTTCTTTTACAACCTAGTATAATTACACCCAGTGTTTAGTACTTGTGTGACTCAGTCCCTCCACGTCCAAAACCACCAGGACCAAACAGAGCTGCATAACATGGTTTATTGCAATATGGTTTACTTTCATGCTAAAATAAGATAACACATTATAAAATATTATAGATATTAAACAATAAGTTATTAGTGGCTCAGACTGGATAAAGTTCTCATAGATCTGATGTTAGAATACAAATAAAAAATGATTTTGTGTGGGTATGATTGTTCCTTCAATGTCATAATGGTATGTTATGGCTATTGTGGCCATATTAATACAAATGAACATATTCATACAAATATTTGAACCCTGATTTTCTGTCAGTTTTTTGTTTTTGCTTAAACATGTTCTTCTTAATTTGAGGCATGAATGACCAACTTTGACATATAGGTTCTTAACCCACTAAGTTTTCATAGATGGGTTTTTACTTCACTGTATTTGTTAAGATTCCCAAGCTAGCCCCAAAACAAAGACTCAAGTCCTATACTCCATACTGTGAATACTATTTTTGTAGTCACCTCAGCATGACCTCCAGGACTTAAGGTCTTTTTGCACTTTGTACACTTCAGGCATGGTCTGTGCCAGTCCTTTCCGAGGGAACTTACTCTTTCAGCTGAACAAAAAAAGGAATGCAAGAATGGTTCAGCCTTCAGGTAGAAAATATATAGTCTGTGTAGGTGGTCGCGTCAAACAAGTTGAATTGCTAACACAAGCAGGACAGCTTATTCAATAGTAGTTGCCCTAAAGGAGTTGAGGAGCTATGTTCCCAGGCAATTATCAATACACAAGTCAGTATAAAGATTGGTTATAAAAATTAGAGTGCTGCGACGGCAGTATTGAACGGGTATGCAGATAGTCAAAAGGTTTGAGAAACTGTCAGTTTAATCATTTTTCAAACCTTTTGACTAAAGATTAGTTAGTTGTACAACAAAGTTACAACAATTATAAATCTTAAAGACAACAAGATGGGAACAAATTACCCTCCCAATACACAAAACAGCTATGACCAATATTCCCATTCCTAAAATGCTCGTGAATTAATAAATACCACAGTATTTTTTAAAACCTACCGAAGTACACCTCTTTGCTGCAAGATGGACACTTCGGCATCTTCGTGGAAGTTCTTTATTAGAGCGCCAGACAAATAGGATAGCAGAACTTTGATTGTGATGTCAAGTTTAACCAGACAACAGCTACACCAGCTTTATGAATGTGTGTATGTTTAAAATCTCACGCCCTTAACCTTCCCATTAGGCCTTACTTCAAGATTTTGAACATTCGCTCGTCGCCCCAGGACACCGCGGCAACGGAAATCAAAATAAACAATTTTATCAAAATAAACAATTTTCGCATGATTTCTAACAATGAAACCTTTTTATTATATCAAACCGCTTGCTACGAACTTCCAAGCACATAAAAGCGTTGCTAAGGCGTTTTCAGCGTCTGGAAAGTTCTGTAGTCTGCATACCTGCGTCGCCTTCACATTATAATTTTTAATTAGCTATAAAGACATGTTCATCTACTATTGAAGCGCCATAATTAGAGGGTCGTACAGGGGGGTCTCCCGCACGATTCACGGGCGTAAAAAGAGGCGAATCACGGATATTAAATTTCTATTTTCCCGAATCACGAAAATCACGAAAACATATGCGTCACGGATCACGAAGGATCATTTTTAGAAATCACGTTTCACGATGAATGAAATGACTTAATCACGCGTCACGAAAATAACCCTGTACGACCCTCTAATTAGGCAACTGATGTTCATGGACTAATGCAAAAATATCAAAAAGTGCAAGAGCACAGGAAGACACAAATTCGACACGTTTATGAGGCATCTGAGTTCGCCATATGTTGTACGTTGTTCAGAAATTTCCTTTGTTCAACTTGTGGCAACAGCGTGGGATACCACAACACTTTTCGTCTTGGGGGTTGAGTTATTTACTTATGTAAACCTAAAAGCTGTCGATTATTAATTTGTGTTTCCTTATAAGGACACGATGGAGCTGTGTCTGGATTGCAGTATACATCACAATGCCATGGCAGCTACGCAATCAATGTGAGGGCAAAAAAATGGGAGGATTAGGGTGTTTTAAACTGTCAAAAAATAATTGCTTGAATTAAGAAGTTTGACCAAAGGGAAAGCCACACGTTTTCTTACATCAAGCTGTATGTTACGTAGTAATATTTATCTGATACTTTACAAGATTCATACCCAAAGCTAGCTCCAGTAAACTGTGGGGAACAGAACTGAAAAAAAAATTTCGAAAAGTATCAAAAACTTGGCAAAGTATCTTGAAGCTGTACAAAAACTTGACATTTCTAGAAAGTGTAACAAAAATTACAATAACGTCTTGAATAGGAAAGAGAAAATAAGTCTATTTAGGATTTATGCAAATATTACATGAGTACCTATGTACAGAAGTAAAACATACTTAACGGAATGTGGACCTTTTTTCGAAAAGCGCCTTGACTAGAAAAATTCAAATACCCCGTAAAGCATTCAGCATGCAAACCCACACTGAACCATGGCTTACAAAGTGCCTCCATTCGTTACGTCGGACCTTTCATTGAGCCTCGCGGAGAACTTTTTAATTCAAAAATTGAATTCCTTGAAGTATCCCTGTCCAAACCAGGCCAAAAATCTTTAATGATATTCCCAGCATTAATATCAATGACACTGTACATCCTCTTCAACTCATACTGACGATCTTGTGACGTCATTTCGACTGTTACTGAGTATTGCAGACGTTGATGTTGCTTGGAACGTTTGAAGTAAATAAAGGCCAAGCCAAATCCTACGAGCAGTGCCAAGGGTAAACAAATCGCCAGAACATACAGTGGAATATTCCCGCTTTCTTCAGATTGGTCTGGAAAATCTTGTACTACATTCACTGTGATGGTCGCTGATTTCTGATTTTGTTTCCTGGAATGTTGATCAGATGTGAAATGACTAGTAGATCGCGTTTCCTGTATAAATCGTGTAAAAGAAAGAAAACCACTTGAACAAGATGCAGACGGTTTTAAGGTTGAGCTCTGCCGAAAAACTACAGAACGAGATATTGACGTTTTCAGTTAAGATCTTTTTTCTATACTACACGTGAACACGTGAGTCTGGTATCATTGGTATTGAGCCCCGGTTGGTCCAGCTTCGAATGACTTATGTTTTGTCTCACTCGTCCAACCAAACGGAAGAAGAAAACAAGCTATTCGATAAAATTGATAACCTTAACTCTTAACGTTCTGAATGAGAGACGATCTATTTTTTACTTCTACTTACACCATCGGATAACTCAGGCATCGAGTGCAAAGGCAGTCGTCATATATACTAATGACTCAGCAAGTTGAAAGGTTGGTAGACTGCCGAATATATGTAGAAAAATTGTGACGTTTCGAGCAAAGGCCCTTCTTCAGAGAATGAACAACGTTTCACCCTCTGAAGAAGAATCTTCTTACATATATTCTGGCAATCTACCGACCTTTCAACTTTCTGCGCTGTTTTATATACTGCCTGCGCGGCATCCTACATTTTTACATCGTATGCTAATGACCAATAGGCAGAGATTAATTTCAGTTTTTAAACTGAATTCATTGTGCGTATCATATTTTTTTCACGAGAAAATCGTGGTCGTTAGGGCCGGATCGTGGTACAACTTTAAGCCTTACAGTTCGTCGATGGTGCATGGGTATCCATTGAGGCCTTTTCAGAATGTTGGCGAGCGTAACATTAAGCGTTTTTGTATCCTTCTGCAAATTACATATGTGATTTTTCTACTTTTGAGGTTCATTAACTACAACATATTGAATTTTGAAATCTGGTAACTACTGGCACACATAAACGTCCTGGCGCCTTAATTTTGACCATGGCAATCCTTCTCAATTAATATCATGTTTGCATTCATGTTTTAGTTAAAACGTACTCTTGGGTTAAAGGACTGTCGTTCTCAGACCTGAGCCATTATGGCAACAGCCATGGCATGCTATGTCGGCTGAACGAGAACATAGCCTTTGGTAGTGACTTCCCAGCTGGTATTTCGACCTTGAACACATTGAAGACCAACAGACAGTCTATAGATACACTAAACATTTAAGCGAAGCGTCTGGTAATGGTATCGCCAAGGAAGGTAAAAAGAACAAAACAAAAAAAAAAGGTAAAAAAAACAAAATTGTACAACAACTGAAATTTGTTAAAATTCGCCCTCCATAACAATTCCAGAGATAAACAACCTGCATCAGTAAGTGTTGGGCTGCTAACGTTTGGATATGCTGTCATGGCAGCTTGTACTGAAAAATTATTATGGTTCGGTGCATGCTTGAACCACACAAAGACGAAGTAAGATGGTAGATTCAATTTTAAAACTTCCAAAAATAACTTCATTGTTATCTTAACGTTCTCACAGTCGTAACAATGACCTTCAGGGTTGTATTCACAATTCTCCATTTTCTACAAACAGAGTATGATAAAAGGCTAATTAGGCATATGAACTAATTTCCCGCAACAAGCACGGTATTATTGACTTTCGAAGTTCTTTTTGCCAAATACCGAGTTAAACTTTGCATAAGATTTGTTTTGAAAGAAAAAGTCTTTTGCAACGACACCTTCTTGACGTTTCTGTCGTGTCAGCGTAAACTCGCTATTAAACGTGACCAAGGGGTTTATTACTAGCTCTTAATCACCAGGGGGGCAGGACATTCTTTCCCGGAAATTTGAAAATGAGATAATTCTTTTGGATTACGAACATTGAGTGACCCTTAGGAAATCTGACAATTTGTCTGTCCAGTTCTTTTCGTCGGTGAGTAACTTTGTAAATGTAACGTAAAGTAAACGTAACTTTCAGAACAATTAAGTCCGTTGACTCGAGTCTTGCAACGAGTCCAAAGCTCAGCGTGATTTAACAAAGAATTGTGGTGTTTCTTTGATCCTATATTTCCATATGATTACCTGAGTACCAAAGTTATAATAGACTTGAAATAAACGACAATTAGAAAATTTGCCGTTTATTTCAAATCAGATATTTGGTATGAAAGCAATCACCATGCGAACTTTCAAAGAATTAATTTTTAAATTTACTAATGTGTTTTCTTGCATGCTAAACAGTCTGCGAACTATCTATTTAGAAAACTGCAGCGATGTTTGAAATATACCTATTCACTAATACAGCGATGTTACGGTGCGAATTACTGTTGGTAGTTTGGACTTAATTATCAAATTAATGGCAAAAAATCTGGAGGAGGCTACTAAGTGAAAGGTAGCGTAGGCCACACCTCCCCGTTGTTTTCACCTCTCCATAATTAAAATAGTCCAACCATTGATTGAAAGTTGACGTTATCGTCCGTTTAGTGTCGAGTATCACTTTCCATACACTCTGAGTAAAGTTTGACTTTTGAATACCGCCTTACATCAGACGCGTGGAACTACGTCGCGTGGAGTTGTTGCTAGTCCTATTACGTACTAGGTGCAAATACCCTTATTAAACGCGCGGTATTTACCTTTGACTTGCGCCTACATCTTAAGTTTTCTTTGTGCTAATGAATTAATTTCCGCAAGTCACTCGGATAATGTGCCAGAATTTACCTTAGGTCTTCCATCATTCGTTTGTTTAGTTGAAGAATGATAATCTGATTTGCGCGAGGTCAGCAGGTCAAACTTTGACTGGCTGGATGTTGGTGTTTTACTACAACTCTTTGAAGGAAGAAAACCTGCCGTGTTGATTTGAGTAGGTCCTGGAATAATAGTCATTGTTCTTGTGATGTTCTTTGAGGAAGTATGGGAAGTAATGTGAAACTTTGTCAACGCTAGAGTCGATCGTACGATACTGTGATTGAAAAGTTGGTTTGAAAACCACAACGATGAATGAACAGCCTTTGAAAAAAAAGAAGCCTTTAAGTTCGTAATCAGCGTTGTACCTCTCTTTCCTGATTCATAAGTTGTATTTCTCAGAAGAGGATGAGGTGTTTGTGAGGATGAATTTGTGAAACTGTTTAGGGACGTTTTAAGACGAAAGCAAGATGAATGGGCTTCACACGAAATAGAATTTGCCGACGCAACGTTAGCTTCTGCTACTGTAGATGTTATCGTAATCTGGAAAGTTATCGAGATTTGTGTAGCTGAAGTAATGGAGTTGTTGCCAAGGACATTCGTTTGATAGGATTCACTACTTCCTAAATTAAAAGAACTAAACAGTCGATGTGCTTCTGAATAAGATGACGTACTCGCTTTCGTTTGTTCGGCAGTCTTTGCCTGATCAATTATTGCAGTTCCTGTTCTTTGTCGTGTGAATGATACGCTGGTGGTATAAATATTGTCATAGAAGTTACTGAGATAGGATAGTGTTTTATACTCCAGAACAGTAAAATCGTGGGTCAACCATTGTGCTTCAGAAGCAGTAACTTTGGCACTGGGCATTCCCTTTTCACGCACACGTTTGTCCCTTGGTAGAAATGCTCGACTTGTTTTACTTTGCAATGTGTCCGTAGAACTTTCTTTCGATGTTTTGTTCTCCCTCTGTAACAACATGAATGTGACTGGTATTGCGAAACTGCTCGCCGTATTTTGTTGCGTGATGTCATTTAAACTGACGGACGTCGGAAATTGTGTCGCGCGTGTGTTGAAGACATGAAGGCTATGGCAGCTTGACCCACTTTTTGTTGTTATGTCTGATAATCGCTTCGTGAATGTAGAGTAGTGATTAGAAGATTGCAAAAAACTTGATAAATCAATGGAAGAGGTGACGTGTTTGAGATAGGTGTTGTTTGTCACTATGATATGTCTTACGTAAATCGGGGCAGTTTGGATGTACAGCAACCAGACAACTAGAAAAATTAAAATAATCATCTTATTGTACTGTACCGTTTTTGTTTCTGATTACACGAATAATTCATAAGTTATCCAACTTACCTAGAAGACGTAGCGTCATCATCTTTGATTAGTTAAACGACCAAGGTCAACGCACAATGTTGTTATCTGCGGTAAAAATCTGAGGGAAATAACGTCAAACTAGTTCCATCTCGTGTTTCCTTTTTGGGATGTAAGCATCTCGCAGGCCCTTAATTTGGGCAGCGGTCTGGAGCATATCCTTATAAAATACATGTGCGGAGGCATATAGTTATACTGTAATGCATGTGACGTGAGTGCCCTGGCACTGCAATATTTTCTATCTAAGAATCAGGAACAGATGCTTCAAAATTCAGTCTTTTTACGATGACACAAGCGGAAGACATCATAGAACTTTATGAGCTAGCTTTCCCTTAAAATTTCTCTGTGTCTCGATAAGTTGTCATTTCAAATAATATGAATAGACCGGAGAGAAATTTGCTGAACAAACGTCGGTGAACAAGAATTTTGAAAGTTTCGGTAACCACTGAGTAGTTTGATTAAATACAATACAATGGAAAGTCCGTAAATAGAAATCATGGTATTGTATTTAAAAATTTTGATTTACTCATCTGTTTGTTCAGTCAGTCTAATCTTTTCTCCAACTTGGAAGTTTTCAGCTAATTGTTTCCCCATATAGTAATTCACATTATTACTAAAGTGTATCCTTTTGGACATTGCTATCTGAAAAATTAGCTTGATATGACATTATTTAAGCTTCCGATGTATTGGTGACTTTTTGCTTGCATGGGAGATATAAGGCCAGAGCAAGACGAAAATTGCCAGTGGATCCATTTTCCTAAAGAATACGTGACAGAATTCCAAAAAATCCACAAATTGTACTTTATTTAAGCTCTTGACAGTATTTAAGACATTATTTAAGTTCTTCCTACCACAATCAATGCTGTTGTGTAGCTCAGAATCAAGTAGAGAATGGCCTTTATTCAACGATCATCTACTTATATACAATCCTACTAATTAACATAGCACTATACCTAATTTATTATGCTAACGTATACTACATCCTCCGCGGTGGCTAATTCTAAAACCTTTTCTTTTTTACTTACATATTAAATAATTTAACTTTACATTATCTCATATAACTTATAACTAATTTCCAAATTTAATAATAAACATAATCATCTGATCGATTAAGCCTTTTTTAGATACTCGCCCATACCGAGTAACTACATGTGATTGATCGGTTGGACTGACTTGTGCTTGTATTTCTCTATCACAAACTATCTACAATCGTTTGCTCTCTTTCGTCATAATTGAATAATGTTTTAGAGTCTGTAGGAGCATAAATCAAGTACTTCACATTTCTAATACACGTTTTTCCATTCTGACTATTTACCATTTTACAGGTATCTCGACCTCAAAATTCCACAATGACATATCGCACTGTACTAAACTTAGGTTCTAACTTTCATTTAGTGATGTTATGAGCCAAATACACTACGTCTCCCACTTCAAATCTATGGTGTTTGACGTTATTTCTCTGGTCATGGTAAACCTTAACACATTTCTGGAATTCTTTTACATTTTTATCAATTACCTTTTTTGAAATATTTACCTTCTCCAAACTTGAAACACTCGGTAATGTAGTGCGTATTTCCCTATTAAACAGCATACTGGCAGGAGTTCGTTTAGTCATTGGTTGAGTTGTGCTGCGATAAGACAATAAAATCTGTGGCAACTCACTCTCCCAGGACTTCCCCTCAACTGCAACTGCTTGGAAATTCTTTTTAAGGCACCTATGAAATCTCTCTATCTTTCCATTACTTCTTGGGTAATAGGGAGAACTATGCACGTGCTCGATATTGTTGTGACTCAGAAATTGTTTAAACTCACTTGCTATGAATTGCGGGCCGTTGTCAGAAACGATTTCCTCTGGGTACCCATGCCGTGGAAAAATACTTGATAGAATTTCTACCACATTTTTAGAGCTAACATCCCTTGTTACTATCACCTCAGGGAAAGAAGAATAATCATCGCTTAAAGTGACCAGATATTTGTCCCCCATTGGACCCACAATACCTACTCCACCTTTTATCCAGGGTCCCTTAGGAAAAGATACTGGTTGCAACGGTGTATTGAAATTAAGTGGGCGAGTGGCAGCGCCTGCTTCGCAGTTCTGCACTAAACTTTCAATGTTTTTATCCATACCAATTCATTGTCGCTCAGAATCAAGTAGAGAATCGCATTTATTCAATCATCATCTACTTATATGCAATCCTACTAATTAACATAACACTATACCTAATTTATTATGCCAACGTATGCTACAAATGCGACTTTTAACATATCTAAACAGTCAGAAATTAGTATGAAACCTAACGCCCTTTAGATCACTCAACCTAATATCAAATAATTTCATTTTGTCACCAAGTTTATCTTAACATAAAGCCAGGCGGCAAGGTCCATGTTCTGGGAATCGCTATGAACTGAAAAAAATTTTTGCATCGTATATGAACGTAAAAAATCGACCCTGGACCCACGGCTTTATGAAAATTCTACATTGCTCGTCACGTGAGTCATACATACCTGAGTCATTGATTTGGTTCCCAAAAGTAAATCTTTTCTATTTAGGCTCTCATGAAGTATCTCACTTGTGAATGTCGTGCTCATGTGTTCCAGTGTCACAAGCGGAACTTTCTCAATGGCGCATTTCTATTTATTTACACACCTTCCGGTTTTCATTTGTTATTTTGGGCTAGTTTTACACTGTTACGGTACAGTAGGTCTTCCGTTGAAAAATCACTACTTCCCTTTGTTGTGTTTACACTGTTCCGGCTTAGTTAGGAGTAATTTTAAGTTTAAGTTTCTTTAAGTTCCGGCAGTTTCTCAAACCTTTGTACTATCTACATAGCCGTTCAATACTGCCGACGCAGCATATATCTTAGTTTGGAGTAGTTTGTCATAGCGTTATTACTCTACGTAGAACTCCTTCGTGGGAAATAGTGGCATCGGACTGTTTTATAGTTCTTTCAGCATCAATTTTAGCTGTTTTTTTCTGGTTTAATGCAAAGACGAAACCTCGTTTCCCCCCAGTGTCAACAAACATTTTTTTCGATACAGTACGCCTCCTTAATCCGGAGAATTTCCGTTCCGTCATAGTGTAAACCCAGCCTTGGTGTCAGCAGTTCGTTTGGGTTGTCAATTAATTTTATTATTGTTACAGTGGGCTCAAATAACAACCGTTTCGCCAACGAATTAATTATTAAACATGCAGAAGTTATAGACAAATTCATTTTTGTCGAAGAGTTTTCAGTGCGAGAGCATGTTATTGAATTTGAATCGAAAAAGCAAACCAGTTTAGACATTCATTCAACCGAACGATGATTAATGCTACTGTTAAAACACGATCCTATCCTGCTATCCATCGCAAGTTTTTGATCGCGAGAACATGAGATTCGGATAACTCTGCTGCCAAACGTTTGCTCACGAGAAAGTTTCAGGAGTTCGTAATTGATTTTGTCAAAGAGGACTGAGCCATACTCAAATTTTCGTCATTACTTTTCAAAGTAGAATACGAAAATTACCGAAGGTTTATAAAACTCAGAATATTTTTGAAAGAATTCTATCGGTGAAGTCATTGACGAATTACCGACCTTATCTTGTCTGTGTTCTCTTGTGTTAATGCCGACATGTTCCGCTATCGAGTCTTACACCTTTTGCCCTTCATTAAAGTAAAAGCGATGTTCATTTGAGCGATTTGCATCTTCAACAGCGCTTTTCTAACTTCAGTAATGCCATCGAATTTCAACGGTGCTAAAAAGAAATTAATTTACAACATGTTATTAAATGTTCCGTTAAATTGAAGTTCAATAACGTCAATCTAAAAAACATTAACAGTTATGGAGTTTCATTAGCGTCAATCAAAATTCAATCACAAAAATTGGAAAATCAACAAGTTAAAATAAGTCAATTAGCGATAACGTGTGGATACATGTTGTGCATACAATTACACAAGATAGCACATTGTTGTCACATGTGTGCGGCTAGAGTGGACGTTACAGTGACTGAACCAAGAAGGAGAGAGAGAATATCGCAGGAAGATAGGGTAAGATTCATAAGGGCTCTTAATCTTCCCTTCTCGATTGTACAGTACTGTATTAGGAGATTATCCTTGCAACAGTCAAGCGATTGAACCTTAAAGTATCCGCTATTCTAAGATATACTCTTGTTCTGGCTCTTCAAAAACCAGTATTAACCTTCCCCTGTTACCCTGCGAAATTCTCTGTCTCCTTCTTTGTTCAGTCACTGTAACGCTTACTCTAGTCGCACACATGTGTAAACAACGTTTCAAGTGCTATATCTTGTGCAACAATTTCCTGTAGACATTGGCAGTCTTGGTAATTGCTGGTACCAGTCTTCTACATACAACATATATCAATATATACGCGTTCTCGCCCAATGACTTTTTATTTTATTTTGTCGATTTCCCCGTTTTTCTTACTGAATTTTGATTGACACTGATGAAATACCATAAATGTTAATGTTTCTTACATTGACGTTATTGAACTTCAATTTAACGGAATATTTAATTACTTGTTATAAATAAATTTACTTTTGGTGCAATTATAATTTGATTTGCGTTGTTGAAGTTTGAAAGGCACTATTGAAGATGACAATCGGTCTAATGAACACCTCTTTCGCTTTAATGAAGGGCAAAAAGTGTAATAAAGCATAGTGAAGTATCCCGCCCTTTCCTCACCTCCACTGCTAACGCATGAGTAGAACGTTTGTCTCCGAGGTTGGTTCAAGCTGTCAGACTCCACTGATGGTTCCTCGAGTCGGGGATGCATGATATTGATTTCGTAACCTCTTTAGAGTATTAGGTGATTGTTAATATTTTTTTTATACTAGACACAGGAATTTGTTTAACCAACTGTTCTCATTCTAAAATGTAAGAAATATTTATTATACATAAGGAGTTGTGGACATGAAAATGCAGAAAAATTATAGAAAATATAAATATCCTGAAAACGAAAACTATTAAAATGTACCGAAACTGAAAAGAAAGGACTGTTCAAATAAAAGAAAATACGAAGTAAAAATATAAACAAGACAGTCGAAAGTACTTTAGAAAGTAAAAGCGGCGGGAAACAAAAATTAAACGAAATGCGAAAAAAATTTGAAAAATTGAATTTATAAAGTAACCATAAATGCATTTGAAAACAAATGGCCAAATAAAATTTAACTATAATGTTGTGATTACCGAATGTTCTCATAAGAAAAATTAAAGAAACAAATTCCAGATTTTCCTTAAAAGTTTAGCCTTAGCATTATTTATCAATTATCCTGATTTGGTGACAGTTCGAAGAGCAAATGAGCCGAGATTACAAGACTGATGGGAAAAGACAAACTAAGTTTACGGACTAATCAAACCAAAGATCAGATTTCAAACTTATTGTCGTAGTAACTCGTTATGTAATGTGTTTTATTCGAGAATAACTTAAAAAAATTTAGATTTACTGGAGTTTGAGTAGAAACAATTTTTCAGCTCCCCTAAGATTACTGAAATATTAAGTCTGAAACGAACAGTTTGTTAAAATCATATAAATTGTCTTAGCCAAGTGCTTATGGTAGTGTTGTAATTATTTTGTTAAGTTCATAGTTCTTCATGGTAAAATTTTGGGCCGCTAAATTCGTCATGTGAAATAATGCCGTCTTCATCGACGTCTTCTTGCTCAAATATGTTGTCTACCATTTGATCATGATATGTGTTCCAATATTCATCTTCTGTTGGTGCCCCATAATGCATCTGCGCTTGCTTCTTCATGTATTCACTCACTTCGTCACGTGATAATTTTTTGTTACCATCTCCATCCATTGCACTAAATACGTCGGCCTGAGGAGGAGGCTCACGAATGTCAAGGAGCTGGACCTCGTAAGTGATGGTGGCATTTCCTAGAAATATCAGTAACATGTTTCATGAGTCACGAAAGATGTTGATTATACCAGTCCATATTTGGTCTCAATACTTTTTGTTGCGATTTTGATTTCGATCTCTTTATTCAACATCATTACTTAAATTATTAACTTTTAGTTTTCTTGTTTCCCGTATTGATTAAGAGAAACATTACGACGTGAGAATATATTGAGGCAGTTACAGCATACATCGTTGAACATCTTCGAGTTTTTTGTGGTGGCAAAATCAAACTCAGTTGTAATGTGGCAACGATGGCAACGAAACTGAAATGTCTATAAGGCACAAGAATTTTTTTTTCTTGAGACAAAAGACGAAAATAGCGCAAGTAAAAAAGGTGCGTAAGAATGGCTTAAGTTTTACCTGTCTCTTGAGGTCTTCCTTTGGCGAGTTAAAGAGTCTGGAGATAGCCCGAAAAAAAATGAAAGGCCTATTCCGGGCGCAAAGGAATTGATGCAGTAACTTTTTGTAACACATGAATTTTAGGAAATGGTCGAAGATATAAGTTTGAAATGATCAGTAATCTCCGTTAACTAATTGGTCGATGTTATCTGGTCTTAACGCTAATCTGATCTCGCGTATTTTATTATGAAACTTCAATAATATTTAAAATCGTTTCTTTAAACGAGGGCAGGTCATCCGTAATCTCGCCTTCTTAATACCGCTACACACTGTTTGAAAAATGAGCTTGGATGGGATTCCCTTCGGATTACAGTTCTGTATATTGCTGCTTTACACGTGACGTCATAGCCGCCATGTTTTTGTCACTTCACAATAAACTTTTGATTAGCTTCTATTGTTAGGGCCACAAACATGGCCACCATGCTTTTTATCATTTGAATTTCCCGAGGCTGAGTGCAAACCAAGAATAGATTGCTTTATGATTACTGCAAGTTTATTATGAATATGTAAATGAGTCAAAGATCGACCTGTGATCTACCTGTGCAGTAGAACGCCGCAAAGGCACAACTGCTGAGATGGTGTAGCTACCCATTATTTGTGTTTGAGGGTTAGCAATTGGAGCTACAGAAATATTAAATCACTGGAAGCCACCGAATATGTAAACTATAAGAATGGGTACTACCACGGAACATAAGTGTTCTTCCTATCGACATCAGTCAGTTCTCTGGGTTAATTATCAAGGAGAATTATTTGAGAACTGAACGAGATAAACATAGATGTAGAAACACAAGTGATTGTAATACGATAAATTGATCGCAAGTTTCAGAGTTTGAAGTTGCTCAAAACTTTAATTTTTCTCGACTTTTCCCGTCAATTTTGGCTTTTTTGCTTTCGCCGGATAATTTACTCAAGAAATACTTTAATTTCTTACCTGGTATTAATCCAGCTCCCTTGCTACCATACCCCAGTTCATGAGGTATTACAATCTTTCTCTGTTCTCCTTTACACATTTCTTTCAAACCTTGCTCAAAACCTTTTATAACCGATCCAGCACCAATGAGAAACTCAAATGGCGTGTATCGCTTCAAAGGATCGATTGTACTGTCAAACTGCTTGCCATTCACCCAGCCTGTGTAGTGCACTACAGCGACTTTGCCAGTTCTAGTGATATTTCTGCAATCAGTTGGTCGGTAGATGGTTTCTATGTTTACACTGACGTTGTTCTCGAGTTCTTTAACTTTTTGTTGTTCTGCAAATGTCTCTTTGTTGTTCTCGTCGCCCACAACGTCGACCTTTACGCCATCACTTTCATTCGAATTTGCTTGGTTTCTAAAGGTCTCCTTCAGTAAACTGGTGTGGCAGTGGTGGAAAAAGATGACAATAACGACAACTGATGAGCAAAGATTTCGTGATGTGACCAGAGACATGATAAGTTACTCGTAAGAAAACTGAGATTCTTTAGTCCACGTGTATCTTTTTTACTAATGTTAACGCTGCACAACCTGCCGTGCGAATAATAAACATGACTGGTTTAGTGTCGTTAAAACCAACACCCGTATTTCTTGGTATTTAAATTTTGTTACACAGGTTCTGGAAGCATCCAATTAAAAGGTTTAATTTTGGAAAGTATAGATTATCTTCTCAAAAATTGCTGAACTGAAACTGTAGTTATCGAAAGTTCTGTTTCTACAACGAGTGATCGTTAAGGTGCTAAAGAACGTTCTTCCAATTTTTCCTCTGTTTTTTTTCCTATATTTTTCGTTTTTAAAACGCTCGCACATTACCAAGAACTGTATTTCTCGGAAAGCTCTCGGGTTGCACTCATGTGCTGACGTAATTTACTTGCTAGGCACACTCACACTGCCACTTTTTCATTTTACTACAAAGTTCTTCATTAATCGTGTTAATTCACTGAGGAAGTTATGTTGTGCTAAAGCGTAGCTTATTAACAGAATATAAGCATTTTGTTCAAAGGGGAACTCATTTGATGATATATCTAATCCAAAAGAGTAGGCCAAAAGAGTTAAGGGAGCTGTTGAAAATTAGATTAGGAAAACTCAATGTTTCGAGCAAAGGAGTGAAACGTAAAGTAATATAAAAACTGAGTGATGTTTTTTAATATTCATTATTCTCTTATATTTTTACTTCATCGTATTACCATTTCCTTGGCACGTTTGCCGGTTCCTCCTCTTCTCGGGTTATACCGATTAACATTTAAAATAACAAAGGAACTTTATATCATTTACATCTCGTTACTAATGACAAATGTAAACATTCCAATATTGTTGGACAACATCAGGCAGCGAACAATGTTATAACAAATTGAAACTTTTGTCCAGTACTCGATGAACAATAAAGTCATTGTGACTGTGGAATGTTCTCATGTTGGTGGAAAGTTGAAAGGAACTTTGCATTTGTTAACATTGTTTGTTTCCTGGTGTTGTACAACAGTGTTGGAACGTTTAGCTTCGGCTTTAGTTTGTTGTTAATCTCATTGGTCATTACTTTTTCCCTACAAAAACAGCGCCTAGTTTTCATACAGCGTTTCGTTTCACTCCGATGAAGGGCCTTCGCTCGACATGTCCTTCATATCTTAATCAGTTGTAACATTTGTGAAACTGTTTGAAACTTTGTGTCAGTATTCAGTAAAGGGAAAGGTATTTCTGTTACGAATTTAGAACAGAATCTGGTATAGTTCATGAGATATTAACTGACTTAAATTGGAAATGGATTTCTATTTGCCAACTAGTCCCAGTCCACTTTTGTGTTTCCAGATCACTTGGTATTCGTGAGCGTGGTAAGTTCATTGGCCTAATTTCTTGTATCTAACTAATTGAACGTTTAATAATTCCTCATTCATAAAGCAAAAAAAGAACGTTTTTATTTGAATATGTTCTTACAAACTTGTTGACCCTTAAAATCACTTTATTCCGTATTTTATGTGTGGAAGAAAATTCGCTGGTTCAGCAATGATGCGTGAAGTGTGTGTCGATTGTTCGTATAAATTGAGAATACTAGATACGTACTCCGAATCTGCACAAAATTAACCGATTTTTGAAATGGTTTATTGTTTATTTCACTATAAATAACCGGATGCAATTCCCCCTAACAATTCAAACAACGAGCTCAACAATGGACCAATTTTGCAATTTGATTGAAGAAGATCGTTTGTTTTGTACGCTTTATTTCTTCTACTTTCGAGTTTCTTGCCAAAGTTGTTTTGGTAAATTGGCTTGATCCTGATAACATCGCCCTTCGTCCAAAACCATGAACGGTAGATCCAACAGTGGGATCTAGGACGTACAAAACATACGACTTAGTCATAGTTCCCTGTAAAACGCCTAAATAAAATCTCAATTTACTCGATGGCCCTGTGGTGTGCCTATAATACTTGCCAGCGTTCTGGGATGACTTGATTTTTTCTGTCTGAAACACTGTAACTAGTTTACTTGAAAGACCTCGTTTGACAGTTATTTTATTAACTAAGTTGTTACATAGTTTGGACGGGGAAGCTCACTCTTGCCAAAATTCTGGAGTAAACAAGTTAATAACTGTACTAAAAATAAAACATAACCGCGCCGTGTGTCATTTGTGATTACATACAGCTATTGTTTGTCGTCTATACCAGGTAGCATTTGTGACATTTTATTTCCGCTATAAACTCATTATTTATGCATTGTATAAATTTTTATTTTCGTAGCCGCGTTTCCTCTTTTATTTAGCGTTTGATTGGTCTTGTGGTTCTAAAATTAACGTTTATGAAGATATCCGGTTTGTTAGTTTAATGTAGTGTACGAAATTTTAGCGATGGTTGTCCAGTAAATTGTAGTGTTGTAACCATTAATAAATTTTAATATTTTGTAATAAATTTTATTTTCTTTCAATTATTTTAAGCTGATATTTCAATCCGAGTTTGTAGTGATCTTGTGAGCATACATCGAAATTAATATTTCGACATTTCTTAACTGGAAAATAACAACAGCACCTGCCAAAAGAAATCAAAAAGGGAAAATCGAACCAAGGCATGATTGATGACGTTTTAAGCTATGTTTAAACGCAGTCAAAGTCTCCAATTTCGTATGAAAAACGATTCGGATTAAAGAGTGTTTGGGCGCGGCGACGGATATATTTATTATTGGAATTTAGCCATTTGCTCATAGAATTACGGAACGCCTTTCAAAATCTATGCAGTAGATCTCCAATATGAAAGTATCAAGATACCTTTTAAAGTTCATATCCGGATATTTAAGCCATGAAATTTTTTTTAGTACCTTTTTCTTTACTTATGTGTAAACGAATACTTTAATTCCGGGGAAAACGTCCTGTTGCTCACCAATCTGAAACTGAACCTCTTGTGTAAGCGTGGTCCGTTAGTTTGGAATTAATGGATCACTTGAGGATATGATCCAACAGTAGAGGATAACCCAATTCTGAAAAATACTGACATTTTGAGAATCCAAAATTTGGGCACACAACAAGACGCAGGAATAATTAAGATGATATTTCGACTTTATTTCAAAGTCATGTGTCAAATCGGGTTGATGTTCCTGTCCGAACTTGCATCAGTCATAGTAACAGAATACTTGATAGTCTGTTTCTAAATAGCGATTTGTTACGACTGAAGTGGAAGTTTACTATTTCATCCATGTTGAATCACATGTGTGTTTACTTATGTTAATTACTTACGTATATCGTTGAATCATGTTACTTTTTATAACTTTTTCACTTTTTGGCCATTACTACATGTTTATCAGTGCCGACTATGGTAAATTTATTTAACATGAAATGAAGGTTTATTGAGAGGAAATGATAATTCGTTCAAATGCTCTCGTTGTTCTGCTTATGGCGTAAAATTTGTTATTCAGGAAATGTGCGGCACATTGGAGTCGATACAATCAATTATACCGGAAGTCACGCCGTTGGTAAAAATACATTTTCATTCCACGAAGGTAACGCCGGTCTACTCTTTCCATCGTCTACTAAGTCTAGGGTTTATCCTTTAATTTCCGTCAGCTAGTTCTGCCAAAGTCCTTTACTTTAGAGGCCTTAAAACACTAAATATTGAGAAGGGCATTGATGAGTCACATGCCTGTGTTAAATTAGATAAGTGACATAATTTAAGTTGTAACTGAATAAGGCTGTAACGAGCGGTCATTTCTTCCCGAAAGCAACCTAGCTTACCACAAAGTTGCTTCAAAATGTTTGTTCTAACGATTGGTACTCGTAAGCTATGGGACTACCGTGATTCTTTCATCGTGAAGGCAATATAAAGTGACATCAGGGGAGTACAGAAGTTTTGGGTAATTCCCGGAAACCATTGCAGTTTATCTGGAACGGCTGCCTGGGAATTTCCCTTGTAAACAACCAACTATTGCACAGGTTTCAATAAAAGATCGCAAGCGTTTTGCTGGGTGTATAGTCTTTCATACCCTAACGCGTAGTTACAAGTGAAAATTGAAAGTGCGAGGGGATCGTGGTTTCTCTTACAGTTTCGTTCTTCGATAAGAGCACCGTGTAAACGTGAAGTTGAAGGCAAACCAGAGGTAGAGAGAAGGAAACATCACCGAATTGCTGTTGTTATCATCAACCGACAAACTATTTGATATTGCCATCTGCTAATATAGTGCTAGAATTTCCTACACTCAGAATAATGCCTGTCGAAAGATTAAGGATGCGACCGTGGCTTGAAAACATTATAAATAGTCGCAAATATCCTGGTGTGGAATGGCTGGACAAAGAGCAAAAAATGTTTCGCCTTCCTTGGAAGCATGCTTCAAGAAACGGCTGGACAATGAACCAAGATGCATGTTTGTTTCAAGCATGGGCTGAGCACACAGGAAAATACAAGACGAAGGAGAAGCCAAATCCTAAAATATGGAAAGCAAACTTCCGTTGTGCGTTGAATTCCTTGCCTGACATGCAAGAGGTTATGGAGAGGCGTTCTACAAAAGGCAATAACGCCTTTAAAGTTTACAGAATTGTCGATAAAGACACCGAAAGTAAGAAATTGGCCACGAGGAAATGCAAAGGTAATTTAGTCATGTTAAACCACAGCCTAATGTTACTGAGGTTTATCATGGCCTAAGAT
Organism: Nanipora kamurai; assembly: GCA_036872915.1. Lineage (NCBI taxonomy): Eukaryota > Metazoa > Cnidaria > Anthozoa > Scleralcyonacea > Helioporidae > Nanipora > Nanipora kamurai. The sequence goes on along the minus strand of JBAHVQ010000413.1, from coordinate 39,789 downwards.
GCAGGAACAAAACATCACTGGCTTCCACAAAAAGGGTCAACGGCTTCTTCAATGTGCGCATGATGGCCGTTGGAGGCTAACATCTCACTATAAGCACGCTGGATCGAGTAGTTCCTTACTTTACAATATCCTTTACTTCAATTCTTTACACCATTTGCCGTATCGTGTAGCTTCTACATAACATGAACGTTTTATATCACTCTGATTTTTCGACAAAGCCACCCCTGAATAAATCAATTAGAAAAAAATACTTCAACCTACAGATTCCCACGGGTAATACATATCTTCTGCAAATAAACAAAATTAACGTTTCTTGAATCTTGAGTTCATCAACTCCTCTGATCAGATATTTTACTCATAGGGCGATATCAGCGGAAAAAGAAATCATTTTCAAGGACGACAAGTCCTCAAAAAGAGGTGAAACTGAAGTGCAAGGATGACGCCCTACTGACTGAAGAAGGCGAGGTATGTGCACGATTGTTAAGAATTATGAATAACATTTAAGAATAAAGTGTGGATAATAAGTTTGAAAACCTACTTAAGGTTTTGTCATCTTTTTCTTTTTTATTAATCTCCTCAAACCACGACAATTCTTTGTAAATTCTAAAACACGTTTCAAAATCTGACTAAGTACTGTTTTCGGGGTGACCAAAAGTGAACTAAAAAAAAGATGGCGGTCATTCAATAGTTTTTCTTAGAATTTGTTTACCGAGAATTTTAAAAGACATGTGGCGTCAGTTTTGGGTGAGACATTCTGAGCTTCGAGCAGGTTGAAATGAATTGTTTACGTACCTGAAAAACCGTTAAAGGTAAACATGATCCACCCCTGCTTAGTATAGTGCCGAAATACTTGGTAAAAGCATTTACCTTCTTAAAGGTAGGTCAACATATGCTTACCAATTGCAAGGCCGGTTATACTAAATATAGAATTGGTACTGCTTATTCTAATGCATAAGGTTTTAACTAATCCTTTAAAGACCGATTAAGAATTTTGGACAACAATAATCATTCGAGCCACCGTTTATTACGTTGTGAGCAAAAAAATTATGTGAACTTGGGCCGATTCTGTATCCGGTCTGCAGATCTTGCGTATCCATTTGTTAGTTCCTAGCCGATATCATTTACATAGTTTAAATTTGACGAATACAACGAGCTATATGTATTGTTTCAGTGTCGCGGAAAATGAGATTACATTCAAGTTCGTGAAGAAAAACTGCCGCAATTAACGAAGTTAGACATTTTGCACAATTATTACAATAAAGCTTGACTAACACTGCAAAGAAAAACCTGCGGGGATAAGGTGAAATATTTCTCACAGCAAGTGGTTAAAAAACTGAACCATACCAAGATCGATAGTGGTGGCCCTGCCGCCTCTCCATCCTCAACTATGTCAAGATTGTACGGCTTCTCAAACGGTGTCTATCTTTTTCGTATAACTGTTTTTCGAGACCAATATTCGTTCACTCTTTCGAATTCATTTTCTACGATAACGAAAATTAGCGGCATTGTAAGCTAGTCGATACAATAATATTCCGCTTAAACCGAGGGCAAATCGTTGCTCTTTTTTTTTCAAAAAACAAACTTTCCATTAAATCGAGCCAAGGGTTTTTCCTATGCCAAGTCAATGCAATGTGTTGAGATGGTAAATTTTGAACAACTAACTCAACGCTACAAAACGTGTGTTGCTCAGCAGAAACACAGTTCTGTTTTTTTTGTGCGTCGACGGCAGCAGCCTCGGGCTGCCTTTGGACTTAACAGTGGACAGCGACTCCGATGTACTTTAACGCAGTTAGACTGGATTTTGACCAAGAAAAGACTAATTTGCGATTGAATCTGAGTCCACATGTTGGAAGTCATGTGAAAATGGACTGGAGCTTGAAGAATGAACACGTTTCTGTGTTGACACCGGCAACAATATGAAGAGGGTATTTTCGCCCGCGGTAATCCAAGTCGTGTTCACTCCAATACGTGTTTATACTAAGCTGACTTTACCAATATCAGTTCAGTGTTATTCGACAGTGGCTCATGCAGAATAAACACGATTGACTAGTTCAGGCTATATCAACTTAGTCTGAGTCTAAAGTTATTCCTAACAGCTGTAAACACTAACAGGTTAGTTAAAATCAGTGAGGTGCATGTCAGTCCAAAGTCTGTTTGTTCTTCCTCCGGGTATAAACAAAATTGACCCGTGAATCTAATATCTTTCCAATGCCAGCGTTGGTCCACAAATCTTTTACATTTGTTTAAGCCAAACTAGTTCAGTATCAGTTCAGGTATAGACTCAACTTTCCGTGCAAGGTCAGTCATTGTCCAATGTAGTCTGCTATGATATAAATACAACTGGTTGGTCCAGTCTCAGTTAAAGGTATTGCATTCACTAATACTCCCAAAACCCAACTGGTTAGGTTACTCTAGGTTAGTACCGTCTTCAGAAAGACTGTTGATAGTGGAAGTGACTAACATTGGTCACTTTCTCCACCAACAATCTTTCTCATGATTACGCACTAACCTGGACGATCAACTTTCGCAAATATCTAATGACACTCCCACGTTCAAACCATATGCTATATTACGACTAGGTCACTGTTATAGCTCAATCTCACTTCCAAGTCAGTTCAGTCAGCTGTAAACACAAATGCATTGTCAGTAGGTCTACTGCCAGTCCTGTCCCAGGTAAAAGTAATTGCTCCATAAATTTAAATAGTTCACTGCAAGTACAATCTTTGCTCAAAGTTAGTCTCACTCATCTGCATGTAAACACAACTGCAAGTCCACAATCAGTCCTGTTCTACTTATTTCGCCATTGCACTCCTTAAACCTAACCGGTTAGTTTATACTGCTACAATCTCAGTTCATCATCATGTCAGCTGTAAACCCAACAATCTGGTCCAATATCAGTCCTGTTAATATCTGTAAAAAAGTTATTTTATTAGTAAAGCGCGGTTTTTTTGCTCAGTATCCAATGTCAGTTCAGTCTCAGGCCAATATGAGTCCACTGGCTTCACCCTGGTGTGAATACGCTTACCTAGTGCCATATAAGTCCACTTTCAATTCAAAGTCAGTCCTCTGTGATTTAAATACAATTGGCTACTTGACACTGATTAGTTACATTTCTAGCTCTGGTATGAAAACCACTGCCTGTTACTGTATACATCCAGTTTCCATTCGAAGTGATTACACTCTGGTTTAAACACAACTGGGAAGCCAAATATCAGTCTACTGTCCATGCAATGTAAGTCCAGTGACTTCACACTGGTGTAGACATTTCTGCCTAGTACTATATTAATTCACTTTTAATTCAAAGTCAGTACACTATGGCTAGTTGGACATCAGCCTATAGTCTATGGAAAAAGTCAGCCCACTGACTCCACTCTGGTGTGAAAACAAATTCATAATGCAATCTCAGTTTAAAGTCAGTTAAATTTGCTGTAAATGCTGATCTTGAAATCCACAAAAGTACAAAGGGCTGACAACAAGCAGGTTTAGTCATTTATCTTATATACACAGTGCTAACTAGGACTCTTTATGGAACTTCCATTTGCCAAATAAAATCTTCCGGTGTTACGCCTATTACACACAGTTCAAACGTGTTATTCAACTTCATTCAACATTCAGTGTTACCAAGAAACGTTGAACTGAGTAGACCTGTCTCTATCTTGTTTACCTTTCAACATTTGCTGCCAAGAAATGTTGAACAGCAAATATTGACCTGTGTGTCACGGGCATTTGCCAGAACAAAATCATCACAGACAAAAGTCGTTTTTGGGAATCAAAGCCGGTGTTTTTAAGTTTTCAACAGTTATCGAAAATATTTAATGATGTTTTGCAATATTTAATTAGTGGAGCTAAGTGGGTGAAAAATGTTGAACTTTTTCACAACTAGGTCTTTCACTAAAGATTAAGGATGTTTATGGCCTATAGAACCTTTTTCGAGCTTACTATTTAACCCGTTAGGGGTGGTTGCTATATCTTGCGACTGGACATGTTAGCTAGCTGGCTCGTCAGCGTTGTTTTTATAGAAACTCGGGTATTGGGTTAAATGCCTTAAAAAAATTAGTCAGCAATAATAGTTAAGAGTTACATCTCGAGACACTGACCATCATCCTTATCTCAGCTGTAGTAGTGCAACCAAAAAGGGTAACAAAATCGAGTATTGATTATGGAAAACAGTTACAAAAATTATGAAGAGGAAGCCAGGTTACTGGTACCGAGACTGCGCAGAATGACGAAATTGTCAAAGGCAAACCGCCATGTTTGTTATGAAGATGAGATTTCAAACTACACTTATCCTACACAGCTTAACTTTTTTGACCAAGCACTCGTTGATCGAGAACACAGATTTGACGCCATTTACGTGCATTATCTTGCACTCAAAAAATTTTTATTGAGTAAAGCTAATTGTTCTTTATCTTAAAAAGGAGACGTCTGTCAATACTAGTCATTCAAGTACTTCTTCCTTTCCTCCTTTATAGCTTTTGGAGGTTGAAAATCCGACCAGTTTTCAGTTCTCCGTTCCTCAGCAGTATTACAGACACCACTTGGTGGATCACGACTACGCTGTACCGCAGTACTTTGATTTTTGCGACGAAACGGACAAGGAAGTGTGCGAGGGTAAACGATTTAATGAGAACATTCTGGCATCTGTTTTTGAATATAAATTGAACTGAATTTTTGGGTAGATTTAACGTCTCTCATTCTTGTCTATTTATTCAAGAATTCGATATTCCTGACAGCACGGTTATTAAAAACGAACCACCATCGCCTAACGCGAGAGTCATTGTGGAATGTTCATTTTATGAAGTAAGTTTACCGAATCTGAGCCCGCGAAGTTGTCACGTGATCAAGACGTATTGTTAACTTCCTTTTCTTTTTTTTCTTCCAGGACGAATTCATTAATTCCAAGAATTTGGACATTCATGATTCCTCAAACGATGGAGGTATGTTTACTCGGTGATCCAACAAGTCTAGGTCTTATAGTGACTCTGCAAATTAGCATTAAAATTAGATTCAGTATCATAAAATTTGACTCCGCCTGGGTATATGCTGTTAACTGGGTTAAGATACCTACAAGTTTTGTAATCTCACTAATAACCACCTGAATTGACCTTTAATATTTCAGTGCAGGATATCGTTTTTGTTATTTGAAAAATAATCTGAATTTTCTCATCAGGGAATAATTTGTGCATTTTGGCAGCAAAAGTACCCGTCGTCTACCCCGACAACTTATTGAAAAATATAAAAATTAGAGTGCTGCGTAGGCAGTATTGAACGGCTTGTAGATAGTCAAAAGGTTTGGGAAACTGCGAGAACTTAGGAATGGTTAAACTGACGTTTCGAGCGAAGGCCCTTCGTCGGAGTGAAACGTGAGGGAAAAAACATGTCCCCGGTTGGGTCTCAAAATATATCATTCTGACAGTCGAAAATTTCCCTCACTGAATATATATATATCATTTAATGTGGTTTACCTTGTTAGAGACTTTTTAGAATGGTGTATTTAATATACACCATGTGTATGTATTTAATTAATATTTTTAATCGTCAGTTTTCCTTTTTTTGTTTGTATGTTTTAGACGACAAGGTTATGTCAGATGATGAAGTGATCGAGGTAAATGTGATTGTTGTGTTTCACGTCCGGATTTGTTAGTCTTGCAGAAAGCCAACTAAATAAATATAATAGCTCGACAAATGTTCGATTGTTTCTTACTCGCTAACTCACTAATGTTTGTGATGTTGCAGTTAATTGATGAATTGTCGAGTGAATGTGATTCTTCCAATGGCTCTCTGGATACCCCACTGGAAGACTTTCCTGACAGCTGTATGGACACCCTTCAACAAGGTTGGTGTAAATACCAAAAGATCTTAAAAATTAGTTTTGTCCAGTTAGATTTCATTAACATCGTTGATTTGTGCAAAATCTCGCCTCCTGCGATCTATCTACACCGGTACAAATATTGCCCATACTGATGAGATTGATTACAGATTTGTGGTACATACACCTGGAAGTATTTCGTTACATATTATGAAATAACTGTTACTCCTTTGTAAAGCCAACTAAAGTCCAGGTCTACTGTCTGCTTATTACAAAATTGTCTTCAGCTTTTCCTGAATATTCAATGAGGTCTTTTGAAGGAATTGATGTTTTCAAGTGTCGCTATTCATTTCATTCTCGATGTCTGTGAAAACTGCTCGATACGTTATAATGTAGAGTAACTTTTACTCCTTAATCAAAGTAACGGAGGATTTTTTAATGTTTTTTAGATTTTGAAGTACATAAAGAAAGAGCAGACAGCGCCCCTGCTGTTTTGGAAACAAATTTTGACAGTTTAAGTGTACTTCCAACATGTATTACGAAAAGCAAGTCCATTCCTGACTTTCAGTCGATCTTGTCCACATCAGCTCAAGAATTACTACAGAGCTGTTTGTCCTAACATTACTGATAGACAAGTTAAAACGCTGTTGGATGACAAGTGAAGATTTGCAGGACTATAAACATTAAGACCTTAGATCTCCTCACTTTGCTATCATAATCTGTTTGGAACGTATTTTCTATGAAAAGATAATTAGTCTCTCCCGAGGAGAAATGGTTGATATTCTTATAAAGTTGGCCTCGATGGATCTCTGTCCAAGGTTATTAAAATATCCCGATTATTGGCTGTTAGAAATCCATTGAATCCGGCGCCATGATGAACGTCGACGAAACACTTTACTTTGCAAATTTTAGCATAAGAACCAGAGTCTCGGTTCTTGGGAGCAATTTAAAAAGCTGTTAATTTATAAGACGATAGTTTGCTAAAACTCAACAAACTTGTAAAGAAATCAAGGAAGCGTCCGTTGTCGAATTGAAGAAAAAAAATCACTGAATAGTTTTTAGAACACATTTTACCGACTCTAGCTTTAAGTATTTGTGTTGCCGGTATATGTATATGAACGATAACTGTTGCATAGGATTCGTCGAGCTTTCTAGTGAACTAGCGACTATCAAACATTTATCACATAAGGAGTGAGTTTAAATAAAGAGTAATACTTCAGCAATTGTTATCACGATTATTCTCTTTTTATCAGGAAAAGCAAGTGCATTATGTGGTCAACTTTACCATATAAGGTCATTAGGATGTACGTCCATTAGTCGCGCTACTCTTCACCTGATTCGTAGTTACGATCAACAACAACACAAAGAATTTCTTCCAAGAATGCCATAAATAATGAAATATTTTCCAAGAACGACCGGGTCGGTGAATACGTACACATTGAGATACCTCTTTTAATACTCTCTGCTCATTTGCGTTTTAGTCTGGCTATAATACCTTTCATTTTTCAAGCTCTTTTCTGAGCCTGGCTATAATATCTTTCATTTAAGCTTTTTTCGCAAATTTACGCCGGCGCGCAATCCTGAATTTCGAAGGGCAAGGATGACACGGTTTCAACCATTTCGAAAGTGGTTGATCCACATGGCCTTGGGAAGTGGGGGCAAAATACTGTCGTTAGCACGGCATGTAAATCCTTTGAAAAGGGTAGGAGTCGTGACATTGCAACTCCCAACCAATTATGCCACTGCTGTAAACCATCAAATGCGGATTTCCGCATTTTTATTGCATGATGTCACCTCTGTGGACATTATCAAGTTTCCCAGGCGCTAACATTATACGCCATCAGTACCTGACGAATGTGGCAGGCTCAGCTTGCTATACGAAACAAATTTGTAGTATATATTTATGAAGTAACCCAAGCTTACCTTGTCTTTCTAATATAATTCGCTCTACTCTGGTATTGAGCACTCTATTCGTATGTTTTTTTAAAGATCTCACTTATAATATAGATCCTGTTTCATGTGATCAAGGGTAAATGCCTAATAATCCTTAAATAGCCAGCCGGGTAGTCGAGTAGGTGAATGGGTTGTTGGGTAGGTCTGTAGAGGTTTATGTAAATGCCCCTTGTATATTTACTATAGATTAACCGATACATTATGTTCTAATTTTCTCCATTGCAGATTTTATTTTCCTATTAAAAAAAACCTTTGCCTTCCATGTTTCTGTTAAGATTAATACATACGTCGCCGTGCCTGGTTGGGAATGGGCATCAGGTAATGGTATGACCTTACGTAAGTCCAACCTTGTCTGACCTTGACTTCCTTGGCAGGAGGGAAGCTGGGATATAATTAAATCAAGAGCAATAAGAAAATGGCGTGGTCTGCTTCATCTGATTGGGAGAGATGGGATCCAGACCAATATGTAATTTGTCCGTACAACATTTCACATCGCATTTTAGCATCAAGGTTTCAGAGACATCTAATTAAATGTCGAGCGGTAAATGGATTATTTTTATTAGTAAATATCGCTCTAAGTAGATGGCACTCTTAACATGTGACCTGGCTGCTAGTCATGTGGTAGTACGAGTGTTACAGCCTGGTATTAAAGTAATAAATATAGAATTGCTTACTTTATTATACGTGCTAATAACTGTTAACAAGAATTTGAAACCCAGTTATCTTTTTTATGTGTGAAGCAGAGGTAAACAGAATTCCTCCTGAGTTTTTTCCACTACATGTGAAAATGTGATCGCACGCATTCAAACATTGCTTTTACTAGTCGTATTTTTTGATATTTAAAGTTCACAAATGGTAGCTGAAGCAGTAAAGGTTAAACAAAGATAAAAGTTTGCCTGGTCCAAAATCTAGGTCTGAAAACAATGTTTAAGTTGTAAACAGGTGTAATATATGCCATGAAGAAAGTTGTGCAAGATTGGTTTTGTAGTTACTCCAACCCAGTAAGTGCTTTGAATGTAAGGTTAAAAAATAGGTGAAGAATAATCCTGATATTTAAACTGATTTTGGAAAATTTCTTTTTGCAGACCTCTACAACTTGGTCATCCAATCGGACAACTGGGATCATATTTTTCCTTGTCCAAATGGAAAAATTACCCATCTTGGACGTTTGGACAGCCTAAGTTTCCTGTACTGAAACTATATTCTGAAAAATGTCAGTCTGAAACCTGAAGATATAAGTCAATAACAAAACAAAACTATCATGCAAACCATGAAATAAAGTTGTTGGCTCATGGCCATAGTATTAATCTCAATGTTTTTTTTAAAATGTTTCCTTTTTCAGAATTACCCAGATAAAGATTTTGTAAGTTGTCCATTTAATGCATCCCACCAGATATTGCGACCTCATTTGAGGAATCACATCTGTAGCTGCCTAGACAAGGTACGAATTACCCTCAAGTTCTGATGAGAATTATTGTTACTTGGAGGTATATTAAGTGATAGCAGGCTTACTTAAATTTAGAGGTAAAAAAATTCCATGGTGTGGGAATTCCTTAAATTAGATACTGAAGGTTTCTTATACAATATAATATATACAAGTAGGAATGTTTGATCTGAAATTAAAAACACCTGACTGAAATTTGTCAAAAACTAGGTAATTGCTTAGTTATTTTGATCAACTTCAAGGTATTTTAATATTTAATAAAACAATCCTAAGGCCAATGTTACATGGAATGATTTTCAACAATAATTTGTCATGCAAATTAAGTTGCACCAAAGATTTCAGGTGTCAATCTGTTATACAGTGTGATTTTTATTACATATCATCATTAAAAATTATTTTGAGTAACTCCACCTTCACATAAAAGTACAAGTATGTGATATTATTCAATCTCATTCAAATCCATAGTTAAGGTGAAAATCAAGTTGAACATTGTGTAGTTAATATTTCATGCTAATTAAGATGAATCTTGCAAACTTAAACCAAGATCTTGGTACTGCATATTGTCTTGGTGTTTTCCTCGTGACTTATTCACCAGTTTTAGATTTGCCCTCTCTAACTCTGGTAATTCGTGAGTTAGAGGTGACTCAACATACATAATTAAAACCTCAAATTATGTTTCATGGTGAACAGTTGTTTCGGGACCTGTCATCCCTCCTCATATTAAGACATAACTGACGTACATTTACTCCCTTTTTCCTTGGAAAGGTAGACAGGAATACTAATGTCTGTGTGTGTTTTCTTTCATTCTCTTTCCCTCAGTCCCCTGCATACCTCTAAGTTGAAATACTTAAATTGATAATAATTGACAGACATGTAACTATGATTTGTTCCATGCTTAGTACTAGTACAGGTAACTGTCAAAAATACATATAAAAACTAGTTATACTCAGTTTATTATAGTTAGAGATTCTTTCTTAAAACATGTTAAGCAAGCTACAGCTATGTTTGCAGTGCATGTAAGTAATTGTGACTATTTTGGTTATGGGTTCGAGTCCCATCTGGAACTCAGAGTATTTCTGAGTCCGTGGCGTTCCACAGTTTGATCAGCAAAAACTTCCTAAGACTTTAATTGTGACTAATTCTCATATTTTTGCTTCTTTTAATCTTTATTCCTTAGACTGTTGTTGAACCAGCTTTTAATGGTAAGAAGGATACAGCAACAAAAATAATATTCCTAAGACATGTTTTAGTATGCGCAAGTCTTTCCAAACAAGCATGAGAATTTTTACTTAAACGTTCATCATTTCTCATGGCAATTTGAAATATGTTGAGGCATCCACAGTAATCATTATTAATATTATTAATATTAAGATTATGATAAAGGTGAACAATCCTACTATCTGAAAGGAGATACTTCTGTCCCATCATATTATTCCACAAATTTAGAAGACAAACCTGATGAAGACTGGGATAAAGGTATTGCACCATCATATTGTTACTCATATTTATCAGATGACTATGATTATCAGATGAACCATTTCTTGACCACTAAGGCACTATGGATTTTTGCCATTTTTGTCACATAATTGTCCTAATAAAAATTCAAATTGAAAAGGATAAGGATGAGCCAATTAATCAGCGATTTTTAAATAATCTATAATTGGCTGATTATTGTTTGATAATGGGCAAAATAATTGGCCAAGGTCTTAGTAACTGGGCTGGCCCATTTGTCTGTACAAATGCACTGGAATTTTTAACATGATTTTAACTACATGGCGACTGGCGAGATCTCACTAATCGGGACAGGCCGGCTCCTATAAAAAGTATTAAAAACAGCCCCTTACTTCGAATTACCTGAAGAAAAAGTCAAAAAATCCAGACAGGTTGTTGCAAAAACTGCTTCGTTGTCTCAAATGACTTCCTTCAGGAAACTATTGACCAAAAGAATCCATTAAAATAATAACGACGCATTCCTAAAGAATGTTGATGGTGGAGTCATCAAACTATTTATAAACACTGAGCCTATTCTGTTTTCTAATTGGCTGAGACAAATCTTGATACATGTGATAAAAAGTGCTGGAAAAACATTGCTTGCATTTATTTGTTCAGAACTTCAGTTTGTATAATGGCACGCACTTTAAAAAGCGTCGTTTGGACATATATTGAGATTTTGAAAGATGACAACATGAAAGCAATTTGTAAGGTTTGCCGGGAAGAAGAGTCCCGAATTGTAATAACGGTAAGCAGAGGAGGAAAAAATTGCAAACAGTTCACCATGTCAAATCTCTGCAACAAGAACTATTACAACTTTAACTTGTGTGCAAAAAGTCATTCTCGTTCTCATACTCGTAGTGTTTGATAAAGCTTGCTAATAATCAGCAGATGCCAATTAATTGGCTGATAAGATGAGATTATCGGCCAACAATTAATCGGTTTCAGTAATTGGCTATTTCCATTATCAGCTCATCTCTATTCAATGATACCAATGATAATGAGTGAGGCTTGTAATACCTGGAGAATAATGTAGTGGCAAACTTGTTTTGTGTTTCCTTGGAGTTATCCAAACAAGGTTAATGTACTATTACCTTGACAGTGGTTTGATGATTTGTTGAAATACCCTGCTTTAAAACCATAATATTTCAACTTTCTGCAGAGATAATGGAAGATGAACCTGAAGCACCATCTTCAATAAATGTGGTGAAAAACATAATTCCATTTCAGTATAAAAGGTATTAATCATTATAGATATAAAGATATGAGTATCATCATCAGATGGTCACCAAGTATTGCATAAATTGCATGTAAAACAGGAAATTGACATATTATAGTTGCTGAACATGTCATCAAGGTATAACAATGCCACATTAACCATAAAACTGCCATCATGTGGACAAAAGTTGGGCACTTTCTGAAAGATTTACAGATAATAAAAGCTGTATTGGAACAGCTGGTGGATTTTTGTGAATGTTTCTATTTAGAAATTAGGTTTGCTTGAAGAAATAACTGGATTCAGTTATGTATTACATTGTAAAAAAGTAACTATTAATATTGTATTGAATTACTTTTACTATTAGGTAACATTACCTTTATCAGTTTCTTTTACTTACAATATGTGTATGTCATAATTTAATTCGCATTCTTCATTTGAGTTAAGGAACATTTCATTGTTAATGTAATTCCCCAAGTAACCATGAAATCCAAGGAAAACATAATGTAATATGTTTCAGATCTCTTCTCCATTTCTTCACCCACCAAAGAGGAACCATGCACATTGCTGTTTTACTCTGACTATTGAAGTAATGCCAGATAATTTTACTGGTTGAAGGGATGAGCTCTGGCTGTCAAAGAATTAAAAGTAATATTTAACCCAGAACTAAACAAAAGATGTAAAGAAATATGGTTACAAGTACCCAGGTTACCAAAAAAAGAATCATTAAGTACACATTACATAACAGAGCCGGATGAGATTGTTATGTGCAATTCTTGTTGCTTTTTTTCCTTTCAGTATAATGTCCCAAACTAGAGAAGAATTTAAAAGAGACATGAAGAAAAAAGCTTTAGCAGATGAGTAAGGCATCTTTAATCATGGGGGCAATTCTCCTGTCACATGTGTGACATTCATACAACAATTTTGTTATTCCTTGGGGCTTTAGGCTTTAGCAGTAATTGGAACCTTATAAATTATAAGATATTTATTGAGTCCTGGGTCATCTCTATTAGCAACATAAGTAGCATAACTTTTTCACTTCCCTTTTTTGAGATACTGAGGCAAATGTGGTATGCCATGTGTGTGACTCACAAAATATGGTTTTTGTTAAGTTCTGTTAACAAGTTCAAAAGTGTGTGAACTTTGAAAAGACAATAATGAAAAATACAAGAAATATTCCAGCAAAGGACACTCTGTTAAATACAAATACAAATTTTTGTGAATGACCAAAACCAACAGTGTGCGAGACCATTATGTGTCTGTCACGTGTGTGACAACTCTGTCACATGTGTGACTTAGTGTGAAATATAGAAAATAACAAGTCAAAAACTTGCACTAAATACCAGTAAATATTATCAAACAAAGGATATACATACAACAATAGTTAGCAGAACTAAAAATTATACAGTAACAAGTTCTACTGTTTTGCCTAAAAAGTTAGTCTAAACAGTTTTCATGATGTCATTCAAACTTCTTGCATATTTGGGCGAGAAGGAGAAAATAATGATGATTCGATATTGGTTCTCAGGGATTTCTGTCAGCTTTGCCAGAACTTCTGTACTTGGCACAACATTGGTGTCCATGCAATTCCCATTTGGAGCTTGACGCCTGATGAATTTGTTTTTGGCAACAGGTTTCATAAACGAAACTGTGATTTGACCGTCGGTCGAAACTGAATCAACAGTTCTTGGCCACCATTGATCATCATAAATAACAGCGACCCAGTCACCTGCTACAACATCAACTGGTACATGTGTAGTGAGTGTATCTGTAAACAGAGTAACAACAAGTAATTAAGATAAGTACCTAACATAAAACTAAACCAATCATATAGTCTGCACATGTTTATAAGTGCATACCAGTACTCAAGAGAAAAGAGCAATTATCTTTGAAGTAAAATTTAATAGGATACCTCGAAGTTGGGTTTGTGCATCATAATGTACGATAACATCAGATTCAGTTTGACCAGTGACGTGACGAAGCTCAGTCTTGTGTTCTTTGAAAATGCACTGGGCATCATGCTACGGATTCCAACTGCTGCTGGAGCATCCTCCCATGAGTCTGCCAATGCTACAGCCTTGTTAATCTCTTCCTGATCAATGTGCAGAACTGTTGTAGGTGACATCAGTTCACTTGCTAGATCGGCAAAATCTTTAGAAATTTGGATGGCACGATTCCCATCCTTGCTCATCGACTTCTGGCGAACTAATGACTTCGCTCGACAACCAACTCCATCAACTACGCCTTTACCATGTGAAGTAGCAATGTATTTCCATGAAAAATCCTTTTGGAACTTTTGAGCCAGGTCATATAAAATTTTCATGCAAAATTCATGTTTAAATTCTGAAGATGGCCCGTCACTGAAGATTATTTCACCAGCATCATCAGATGTCGGAACATCCTGTAGGGTATGTTCAAAGGTGTAGACTGTATCTTTTCCTTTATCGTTTGTATTGGTGCATATAAAATATGTCTGTAAGTTCCTTATAAAAAACTGCTGCTGTAAAAAGGGTTGCACTTGCACAGCTCCACATATATTTTACTGTGGTCA
>JBAHVQ010000413.1:0-22787 GCA_036872915.1 Nanipora kamurai | reverse complement strand
CCCATGCTAGTAAAATAGAATATATATAGCTTGAAATAAAATCAACAAACATATTATGCAAGTAGTTTTAAAATTTTGCAATGTAGGCTCTATTTTCAGAGAATTGCCCATGGTTGTTTGTAATATTATGATTCCAGTTGTTCATTTTTTATACTGTAATTGTTATCTAGAGTCAACCAAAGATGGTGTAGAAAGACTACACTTAGTGACAATTCACAAAGCAGCGGTGAAGGAGGACAGGATGTGGATATTAGAGTTGGTTATGATTGTAAATATAATACCGAGTATGAAGGATGCCAGGGAGTCAAGAAAACACAATTATTTGCTAGTGAAACAGGTTACTCATATGGTCACATGAATCCAGAACAAAATGCACTGCAATGGCAATTTTCCAAGGCATGTAGACAAGAGGATGGGGTTGAATGGTCTCTTAGACCACAACTGTTGCCAGGCCGTGGGCGTGCAAGGCTAATACAAGATGTATATGAGAAAAACTTAGGAAGGACCCATACAAACAAAATATGCAGATAACAAAGAGCTACAGGTTGCTACATTTGTCTTGAAATATCTTAAAAATAGATCTCTGGATGTAAAAGAAAAGGAGATGAGATGTGACCATTTTTCAAGTAACATATGAGACCTGACCCAGATAATGAAGAAGAATTCTTTCAATTTTATTTAAAGTCCATGGCAACAAAAAACACTAAGTCTGTTAATACACAACCATTAAAAAAAGGCACAATTAAGTTGAAAGTTGTAAAACCTTACATTGTTACAGTTTTTGCATAACAGTTGTTGTGATTTGTTAGAATTTTTCATGCACTACCACCAGTTGATGTTTTTACCTTAGTTGGCAGCTTTACAGTAGTTGGAGATGGAGTTTTACTCATAGGCAAGTAAGCAAAAAGCAAGTGACAAAGGCATATTGAGTTACAAAACAAACATAATGAAGGTGAGAAGCATTGGATAATGGTTTGGGTAGCCATTTTTATAGATGTTTTAACTCATTGTCACCCTAGCTTCCCACTGATGAGCAAAATCATCTGGCATTAGACCAATTAAAACAATAAAAAGGCAATTTTTAGCCTTTTTACTCATTAATGGGTTAATGAAAAGATGCTGAATCTTTTTGTTATTTTTATGATGATAGTCTTAGTGACTGATCATTCTCTTTGGGATAGGTCTGAAAAATTTACAGCCATAAGTGTTCTGGTAGAAGTGGTATAGAGGAGAACCAGCCATTAAAATAGTCTTCCTCCAAGAAGCTCAAGCCATTTTTATGCATTTGTTATTTGTCACTAGTCCTAAAGGTACTTCCATACACACTGGTACTGTATGAGTATGGCTGGTAAACTGACATAATTCAAGTGTGCTCACCAGCTTATAAAGGACTTTGCATTTTAATTGTTGGAAATTCAAAAGACTTTTTACTCCAAAATGAGATTGTAAGTGGCAATTCATATCCAGGAATTATAAAGTGGGTGCCAATAGAAATTCTGCCTTTGTTCTGGTACCCAGGCAATGGTAGGGAATGTTACATTATTGGGTGAGGCTTGGGATGAGCAATTTTCTGATTACATTTTGCATGCTTATACATTTTGTGTGGTTTTGCAATATATTGTTTGATTTAATTATAAAAGCCAGGAGATAACAACAAATCAAAAAATACAGTTTAAAATACAAGGTGCCATGCTGCAGGCACCTATATTTAGATTTGGTACTGATGTTATTGTAAAAAAACAATGTATTGGTGGCAACAGATGGATTGAGTCTGTTCAGAAAATTTCTCTAGAAAAAAATTTGCCTTGAGTTTGGAGCTGTGAAAACAAACCTGTGATTAATGATTTTGCCATTGGTCAGACAGTGTAACTGTGTAACCATGGTCTCCAGAAATTGAATGTTTCCATGAAAGAAAAAGTGATGCATTAACAAATTTGGGTTCTGCTATTCCAAACAGATGTATTTCTATGGGAAGACATACTGTACTGTGATAGAAATACAGAATTTAATAAAATTTTCAAAGCTTTTAGACAGTGATGTAAATGAATGCTGGGCTGATATCAGTCCAGTTTCATTTCAAACCAGACAGCAAATGAATTTCATTGTATTTGTGAGGCTTCAACTTTTTGACTGATATGGACTGTTAAGTATACTACTCCAGCATCATGTCACACTACTTTTTATAATTAATTATATACTTATTAAATTTAATAATGTCAAACATCAAAAGGTGTGCAAATCTCATGTATAAACCTTTTCATAAATAAATCTGGCATCCAACACCTCATCTTCATTCTTTTGAATTCTATTTAGTTTTCACTCATTGCTCTAAGCTTTAGTCTTTTTTGAAGGCTTTGGATGCTAGATTTGTTTATGAAAAGGTCTATTGAAAAGGACTCTAAATCTGTTCATGATTGAGAACTTGTAAATTTGAATAAAGTTAATTAGTTTGTTTGCCAATTAAGGTTGCATTTCATACAATAAATGACAGACTGTGTTTCAGTTTTGCAAGTATTGTTAGCAAATATATTCAGTCATAAATCATTTAAATTTAACATAATTTTATATTGAAAAATATGAAAATTTTTGTTTAATGTGAGATTTTTTCAATGTTTGTTGGCCCTCCAGGTTGTACAAATTATGATTATAATTATGACAGTTAACTCTTTCAGTGCTGATGTCTGACAATTAATGTCAAAGGAGACATCAAGCATTGTGTGGGTCAAAGGTTATCCCCTTACATTTTGACCCAGCACCTCCCTTTACAGGTACAATCGTATGCCATTATGCACAGTAAAATCAGCACTATAGGTCTGAAAAGTTAAGCACCAGAAATATGGTCTGGTTATTTCTTATACTTATGGTAATGAATGCTAACCTGCTTCCTTTAAATTTTCTTAGACTTTACAGTAAGCATGGAATTTAAAGAGATCATAGAAGATTGTTTATATTCATTTCACTGATATCTTAAATTGTGTTTGTTTGCTTGAATTGTTCAGCACACACACGCAAGGGATAGCAGAGCAAAATTTCAACTTAAAATTATATCATGGCAAACATAAAGAATCCAATGGATTTTTATCATTTTCCAATACGTCAAACTTTTGGAAGTGACTTTTGAGAAAAAGAGGAAAGAGGCATGTCTGTCATCTCACCTTCCAGTTCACAAACACATTCATCCATGTTACCATGAAATAATATTTTGTCATTGCATGGTCAAAGTTTGGGCTAAAAGACCCCAACGCCCGGTTTGTGTGAAAGGCACAAGGCTTCGAAAGCAGAAGTGGAGGAATAAAAAGAATTCTGATATGTTGAAGCATCTTGTGAACTGTTTTTTTGCCGGAAGAAGTGGTGTTAGTGCATAGGGCATTGCTGATTGGTCCACGTGGCGGTTCGGTGATTACACTTCATGGCGGACAAAGAAGCGGTACAGTGACAAGCAACGTGGAAAAGTTACCTTCGGTTTTTTAATTCGTAGGAATTAAGTGTGTGTTCCAAAATCTGAAAAGATGAAGGGGCAAGAAGGTGGTTTTTCTGCTCCATCGTTTTTGCCTAGGTTATCGTTTGAAAAACAAGTTACGTTATTGAAATTGTGCGTCCTGTCTATTGCTGCTATTCTATGTAAGTATATGTTACTAAGTTGTGCCAAGGTATAGTCTCAAGTACAGCGTATATGGCGTATTTTGTAAGGTTAATATGCAAGAAATAACACCTTCTATATCGGATTTTTTAGCCTTTGCTACAAGACTGTTTTCGGTTCTGCGCTATGAAAGTGTAATTCATGAATTTGATCCGTAAGTAATGTAGTCCAGAGAGTAAAATAGCGACCTGGTAATCCGACTAATAACCAAAAGCTATTTAACCTTTTTTTAAGAATAGTAAAGGATTTTACTGTCAAAGTTAAGGAGTGATTTCATACAGATGTACATCAAATGTGGCACCATGCTATCTCATAAAGCTGCAACAGAAAGTGAACCACTTTCACTTCTCTTCACACCTATTAAACTGATGTTCATGTTCACTTTAATAATATCTGAGCTAACAGTGTAATATATTCTTTAAATGTTGGTGAAAAATTATTGCCCTGGCGAGTGACAGTTCATGACAGAGTTCTTGAGACTCGCTACTGATGGAAACATGGTTTCCAGCACATCTCAGTTTTAACAAAATGAAAGTTTGGGTCACAGAAACAAATCTACCAGAAGTAACACTTTATATAATAAAATTCAGAAGCTTCCTTGCTTCTTGGGATGATATATTGTTTTTGACGCATTAAATGCCCAGGGCACATCCCCACACAACCCTGCCCCTTAAGTCTGGTTTCAATATGTACCGCGAGTATCATAGCAATTGCTGCAATGGTACTGCAACACCATGTAATTTTGAGCTTGGCTCACCTTTTTCTGGTCTTTATGGTTGCATTTTCAAGTGCCATGACGATCGCCATAATGAGGCCACAAAGAAGGCAAGAAGTTGACCAAAGCTCAAGTAACAATTGCCGTAATGCTACCATGGTTCATGTGGAAACCAGGTTTTAATGGATTAATATTTGTGCATCAACTGGTTAATTAACTCAAGGTATCAGGGGGGCAATTGATGTCTGGTTAAGATTTAAAAATAACTGCTAATGACAGATAAAGTAACTATATTTACGTTATCATTTTTAGGTACTTCAATTTCCGCACTACCAAGTTTTTAGCCCAGGAAGGTTTCTATAATTTTCACAATTGGTTTGATGATCGGGCTTGGTATCCCCTTGGTCGTATCATAGGAGGAACTATTTACCCAGGTAGGAGCTGGTTTCAATCCAACAATTGGCCTTTGCTTGAAATGTCAGTTGCACTAAATTAAGTTCAGGCAGTTTCCTAACCCTTTTGGTTATCTATTGGGCCATTTTATACTGCCAACACAGCTCTCTACTTTTAAGAACTGGTGTAGATCTTTTTGTTAACCACGTCAGAGGGCATGGTGAGGAAAGTGATAACATAATTATGTAGATGGCCTAATCAAGATCTTAAAAAAAGACAGTGGGAAAGTGAACTTCGTTGTATGTGAAAATATATATTATCATCAAAGAACTTAAGCCAAATATTAAGACTTAATTCAAGCCAGATTTATTCATTAGAAAAAATTTACTTGATTGCTACTCATGTTTTTACAAGTATATACCTTCTTGTTTTTGTAATACAATTTTCTTTTTTCACAACATCTATATTTTGATAAGTATCATTTATTCTATAATATGCATTTTGTTTTATTTTAATACTAACAATGATGTCATAACTGTGGTTTTTTTCCCACTGTATCTAAAATAACAATTACCATATTTATACTTTGGTTTCTCAATGTTAAAGTCATGTACTGGTAATTAAAATTATTAAGGTAATTTACTCACTAGCCCCAGCTACTTGCCCATCTCATGAATAAAGCTTGAAAACTTGATATTATTTGACCAGGAAGAAAGTCCAAACCTTACTGCGAGGCACTCCAACTAATCAAACACTCCAACTTTAGTAACAGTTATAAATTCTGGTTTTTTTGTTTTTCAGGTCTCATGGTAACATCAGCTGTTCTTTATCACATGATGCATTTCTTCAATATCACTATTGACATCAGGAATGTTTGTGTGTTTCTGGCTCCATTGTTTTCATCATTTACAACCATTGTCACTTACCATATGACAAAGGAACTCAAGGTAAACGTTTTCATCATAATTACTGGTATTACATGTGATTCTTCTAATCTACTGTATATATTAGTATTTAAATGAAATGATTTGTAGACTTTTATTATTTAAATACATATTATATTTTCCATGTGCTTTTACTTGTTAAATACATGTAGATGTAATTTTAACACTGTGTTACATTATTCAAAATAATTATGCTATTTTTATTTCCAGGATGCTGGTGCTGGGTTAGTTGCAGCAGCAATGATATCTGTTGTACCAGGTAAAAAGGAGTACATTTGCTTCACAGAATCAATTATAATTGTCAAAAACTTTATCCAAGAGCAATTTGATTGCAATAAAATTCCAAATTATTAGATCCAGTTGCCATGACATTCATTTCACTTTTTATACAAAACAATGGTGTACAAATTTTTTAAAAAATTAAATAAAAAGTAAAAAACTTAAAATATTAATGTATCATATAATATACAACCAATTGCTGTATTGTATTAATAGTCTGAGCTAGGAGCAATAAAATATTGAAACTTCTTCCAAGGTGATGCCAGTTTAACACATTACAATTTTTTTTACATATTTTTGAAATTAATGAGAATAGTACAGTTAGTATAAAACACCACAAAAGATTCCAACTTGTCAAGTCAGAAATTGCGGGAACCACTCAGTATTTTAATAAAATACTACTACTTTACTAATAATAACTGGTACTACTTTAATTTATTTGACGTTTCGACTAGGCTTTAGTCATCATCAGGAATGACTAAAGCCTGATGATGACTAAAGCCTAGTCGAAATGTTGAATAAATTAAATATGTTATCGATTTTCAGAGTTACTGTTGCTGTGTATTTGTCAAGTCAAGACTTTACATGATACACTAATCTGGTTTGCAAACTTGGTGCTCAAACTCCACAATTTTCCTGCTTTGATTTTTTCATTCTGTGTTTTCTAGGTTACATCTCACGTTCTGTGGCAGGATCTTATGACAATGAAGGAATAGCAATCTTTTGTATGCTGCTCACATATCTCCTTTGGATCAAGTCAGTAAAAACTGGCTCATTATTTTGGTCAACATTGTGCTCTTTAGCCTATTTCTATATGGTAGGTATTCACATGCAAGCTTTCTAATTGGTAAAAGGCCTTAAAAAGATTGACTGAATATCAATAATTTTACACTATGAAGGTGTTTAGTATTTTTAACCATCAGTAACCTCACTCAGAGCTTATATAATTTTGAATGACTAGGAGTTCACAGTACTCTTACCTTTTTTGTAATGCACAACTTTTGCATTTGTAGACCTTACATTTTTACTATAGCAAGGTTGAAGAATCCTAAGCTGTTGATACTACTGTACTATATAGAGCTAACATGCAATTGGTGCTGCCTACATCATAACTCATAATTTATTCTAGCTTATGTATAAAGTCATCAGTCCTTGGACACTTATAATTAACATTAGTACTGCCAAAGTAGTAAAACTATTTTTTTTTGTACTTGACAGTCCATTATGCTCTTCAGTTATTTAGCTCTTTGTTTTAATTTGTGTACATTGTTTAGGTTTCTTCATGGGGTGGATATGTTTTTCTTATTAACTTGATTCCTTTGCATGTCCTGGCATTAATGATCACAGGGAGGTTTTCTCATCGTATTTATGTGGCTTACTCTGCGGTAAGAAATTTAACATGCAATACCCATGCATGATGAGAACATGTAGTTGACTGTAAAGTTTAATCCCAGAACTCATCGTAATGCACTGTTGAGATAAACATTAATTAACATGATAAAACACTATCAGCATTTGAATTGGGTAAAAGTTGCCCAAGACAAGTATTCCTCTTAACTTGAGAGGATAGACACCTCTGATGAAACAAAGCAGAAAAGGCTGTTGAATGTTTTCTTACAGTTTTTTTGCTTGTTTTCACTTTTGTTACCTGCATATACAAACACACTTGCAGGTTCAGTTTGTGTGGGATTGATGCACTGAAGGGGACTGGCAACTTCCCAAACCCATCTAGCTTTGATCAATGGTTTCAGGGAGTTGCCAGCCCCCTCAAGGTGCATCCATCCGCACAAGCCAAACTTGCAAGTGTGTTTGGTTTTTAAGCCCTGAAAAACCTTACCATGTATATTATTAAATTGAAAATAATAATAATTTTTTTCTTCTTTTCAAACTCTGTCTAGGTTTATTGCCTTGGAACTATTTTGTCTATGCAAATCTCTTTTGTTGGATTCCAACCAGTGCAATCTAGTGAACACATGGCAGTAAGTCAGATTGTTATACTTGCAAAAAAATTTTTTATTAAAGTAGTTTTGTTGTTGTCAGTTCTTGGCATCACTCACACTACTTAGGATTTAGTTCATGATTAAACTCAAAAAGGAACTGGTACAGTGTACTTACTAATCTAGGCAACTCAAGTCACAATAATTGCCAGTGGTACCATACAGTGTACATCTTCTTATGAAAATTATTGTCCAGCAAATAATTTATAGGATAAGTATTGTGAACTCATTGCAACTGATGAGTCAAAATAAGAATTCTTTATTTTTTGTTATTCTTATTATTTTAGTATGTTTCATGTAAAATGACAAAACATTGGTAAAATAGAATTCCTAACTTGACTCACAACCCATAATGCATTAATCATGCTTATTCAAAAAATTCTTTGCTGGGCAATAATTTTCAACTATAGTCACACTTCAGTGCCAACATGGAACATGCACACACAGAGATCATGCTGTGCATTTGACCACATGGTCAATAGACTCGAAACAGATTCAGAGGCTTGTGGGTTTAATTCCCACCCAAAGAGCCCTAGAGTTTCAATTTTTTTGCAACTGTTCCCAGTACGGTATTAAAATACATCATTCTAACACTTGAAAATATGCATATGTAGACATACATGCACATGTAATGATATATAGGTTGCTTTCTGTGATTACATATTGTAAAGGTTTTCATTCTTCACAGTTGATAGTTTTGTTTAGGACTGAGCAAATCTTTACCATGGAATGCTTGGGTGGAGTTGTTAAACATACAAACTCATTGCAACTTCTTAACATTAATAAAGCAACAGATCTGGCAATCTGTGGATCAATTCTC
This sequence comes from Nanipora kamurai, assembly GCA_036872915.1. Classification (NCBI taxonomy): domain Eukaryota; kingdom Metazoa; phylum Cnidaria; class Anthozoa; order Scleralcyonacea; family Helioporidae; genus Nanipora; species Nanipora kamurai. Next base: position 13,999 of record JBAHVQ010000413.1, on the reverse strand, counting down.
TCTCTTATAGGCTTTTGGTGTGTTTGGGTTATGCCAGATTCATGCATTTATTGATTATGTCCGTGCTAAACTGGCTCCAGCCCAGTTTGCAGTGCTTTTTAAGAGTGCCGTATTGTTCCTTGGAGGTGGAGCTCTACTCACATTTGGTGTTTTGACAGCTGCTGGGAAAATCTCACCTTGGACTGGCCGTTTCTACTCATTGCTGGACCCATCTTATGCCAAAAACAACATCCCAATCATTGCCTCTGTATCTGAACATCAGCCAACAACATGGTCATCATTTTATTTCGACCTGCAGATGTTAGTTTTCATGTTTCCTGTCGGGTTATACTATTGCTTCTCTAGACTTACAGATGCAAATATATTCATCATTATGTATGGTGTCACAAGCATTTACTTTGCGGTATGTTATGCAATTTCAGATATACAAAATGAACATATGGTTGAGTCCAGTTACGTTGTTTTCATTTTACATTTGTGACCAGTCTGTGTTAGGAGTAGATTACAAGCCGTACTAATAATATTTTAAGTCTAAGTTGTGGTAAACTACTGTGGTAGAAAGCCAAGAAACAATACTGATACTAAAAATAAAAAAAATAAAATGATACTGTAAGTTGTTGAACTTTGGCATTTATTTCGAGACGCAAGAAAATTGTAGAAATTATACATCCTTCCTTTAGACTGTTATGTTGACTGCATATTGTTGAATGTTATGTTGAATTTGTATGACTGCAACAGCATCAGAATAGCAGGGAGCTAGTAATCTCAAACGATGGAAAGCAGGATTAAAATGAGTGTTTGTCTAAAACGGAAAAAGGACAACGATGTTTATTGTAGGTATATCACATTTAATGTAAAAATCGTACACGTCATAAGTTTGAGTTCTTCAACCATAAAATTCATACGTGAACAGTTGAAATGTTGAGTACTTAGGAACATACGGCCATCCTGTGTTCAACCAAAGTCATAACATCACACTCTTTAGATATATAGGCGTGAATTTGTCCCATATGCGACTAAAACTGATTAAGAAGCTGTGAAGATAAAACTCAGTCTCACCGTGCACAAGAATTTCTCCAATATCTTGGTGATGATATGTAGACTGTCGAGTACGTTTTTAGTTTGCAGACGTTTCGTCGTCCAGTAATTTCATCTTCATTTTATAGTATGTCGGTCACACTACGTGGCACAAGTTGATCGTGAAAAGATTCCCCGCAAATGACAGCGATATATGCACCATGTCCAACGTGAACTGAACAATACTCTTGCCGAAGAATTGGGAACATAACTTTTAAGAAGTTATATTTTGTGGTGCAGCATTTCGACATACTTCCCTGTTACTTGTTACTTACATTTTTTCATCAGATGCGATCTGTTACTGACCGTACGTAATAATACTGTACACTTATATCACGTGTTTAAATCAAAGCTAAGTTGACTATGGCGGTAATCTCCAGTGACTGGATGGGAAGACTTTAAGGTGTACATAGCCAATTCACTCTTTCCTGACGGAAGGTGTGCCATTGACGAGCAAAGTCCTCAGACGTTAGCCAGCATGAAACGACAAGGGGTCATCATCGTCTGGCGAGAAGTTACTCGAGAGTAAAAAAAAACTTACATTGATATAATACGATTAAAAAAGAGAACGTGAATTGAACTTCGGCAGATAAAATGTCTGTTTGTTTTTTTCCCTAAATTTGCTTTCTATTCATGTGTTCTAGGGTGTTATGGTTCGTCTGATGCTGGTATTGGCTCCTGTTATGTGCATTCTTTCAGGAATAGGAATTTCTTCCATCCTCAGTAATTACATCAAGGTGAAATATACAACATTACAATGATTGGTATTCAAGATAAAACTAATGATTTTTAATTTCATTCATTTCCATTAAAAAATGTTTCAGATTTCAGTAAATTTACGATTGGAAGCCCTCCATAATTTTAAACTATAAATAACCTTTTGCTGTTTGGCAAAAAACCTGAATGTTAAAGGATTTCGTCATGTAACAGGGTTGCTCTTCTTCATCAAACAAATGAAATTGTTTTCAAAAATCCAAACTTCTAGAACTTGGACATTGCGCGACGGGAGAAGAAATCCTCAAAGAAATCCACGGACTCTTCATATCCAATCAAAAATGAAATGGCAATGGCAATGGTGACGTTGGTCACATTTCTTCTAATTTCCTACACATTCCACTGTACATGGGTAACATCAGAGGCGTATTCCTCGCCGTCTATCGTCCTGTCTGCTCGACAACAAGATGGATCCCGAGTGATATTTGATGATTTTCGAGAAGCTTATTACTGGCTTCGTCAAAATACTCCCGAGGTTGGTTCTTACGATATTCTGTTTTACCTTGGTCACCTTGTCAACTTTTCATTTATCAATAATTTTAGGAAAAAGCGAAAAAGTCATAACATTTTTTTTTTAAATAATTGTAAAAGTGTACTTGCTTCTAAACATTTGTTTTTTTAGGATGCTAAAGTTATGTCGTGGTGGGATTATGGTTACCAAATAACTGCCATGGCAAATAGGACAATCTTAGTTGATAATAACACTTGGAATAACACTCATATTTCTCGTGTTGGCCAGGTATGTTTATGTGTTATTCCTTAGGTAGGCATTGTTAGAAATATGGCGAGCGGCATTCTTGTAGCTACCTCAGGTTCCTATACGTTGCTTGTAGCACCATCCAAAATTTTTTTTTGCTGAAGTTCTAAGGGTATGAATGCTAGGTTCTGTTTTTATTACGAAATAATAGTAATAAATTTGTATACTTCCGCACTACACTTTGTGTTAATGCAGTTTGTCTGTAACGCGGGTCTGGAAGCGGGCAAGGTCACACCCTCTGCCTGTCTGTCATTTTCTGTCCGTCTGAACAATTATATAAGAGTAAAATGGTGTATAGGAAGTATATCACGATGTGTAAAGAAGTCTGAAAGTTAAGGAACAACCGATACTTAGAAAATATTGATATTTTGAGGGGAAGCCCTTTGTCGGAGTGTATTTTCGTCAGTCTGATTGCCGATGCGTTGCAAAAAAAAAACAACGAAAGTGTTGGTAGAGTATCGATGCTGGAAGCAGGGAATTATAAACAGCGGCAGCTGACGGACCAGGCGGAAAACATTGTTGAATGATAAAAAATAGAGCCTACCAAAGAATACCGGAAAAGTCCATAATACCACAATGGGCCGTTATAATCCAGTGCCAGCCAACAATTTGAAAAAATATAAGACAAAACATAACCCGAAAATAAACATCTTGTGAATAACTCAAGATATGAGCTTAAAAACAAGACAAAAGTATAGCGATAATATTGCGACTTTATTGATCTGACGAAGGCTTTGCAATAAAGTCGAAATATTATCGCTACACTTCTATCTTGTTTTTAATCTCATATCTTAAGTTATTCACAAGATGTTTATTTTCGGGTTATGTTTTGTCTTATAGGCCGTTATAACATATTTAATATTGTTTTGTTGCTTCACTCGACATCGTCGCAGTGTAACAGATATTAATAAAAACAAAGGATATATTAGTTTGTCTGTAGGTGTCTATTTGGTTACTCGGCCGGCTGTCCCAATGACGTAACGATACTAGCCTACATTTTGTTTCTACCATTTAATTAAAATCATCCTGCAGTTGGTTTAACCATACCAATCATTGTTTGGTAAAATTACTTAACCCTGTGTCTTTCTCAAACACATACCGAATTTACTTGTATATTTTGATACGTAGCTTTCCTAACGAGTTGTAGCTCCGTTTATTAGGCAATGTCGTCGCCCGAGGAAAAAGCTTATGAAATAATGCGTGAACTTGATGTGGATTACGTGCTGGTAATATTTGGTGGCCTCACTGGCTACGCTTCAGATGGTAGGTCACTAATTTAGGTTATTTCTCATATTTAATGGAGGATGATAACACATATTATTAATATTATGGTAACCTAAGGGAAAGTGGGAATTACTCAAAAAAGGAGGATGGATTTATGACGTCCCGAAGCTGTTTAGACTAATGAATGTACCTTTTAAGATTAACAAATTGTACAATAAAAAATGCTTTTTCGATAGTGTGGGCATATTTAATATCGACTTATCGAAACTCTGAAATCGTTGTATTTATGTTAATCAATACACGGCATTACCGTATTGTACTACCGCGATATTTCTTTCTTGAAATACCTTGATGACAAATTTGCAATCCCACTCAGTGCTACTTCTGACATTCCTCTTGCATGTTAATGAGAGATTACTTAAGGCGTGAAATGATCACATAAAATTGGCGAAATTTGTCGGAATCTCCTTCATAACATGGATAAGAAAATTCATGTGGTTATTGAGAGAATTTGGGATTTTCGCATTCCTCTAAAGACCGTTTACATGAGTGCAATTTTGTGCTTCGCGCTTGTCGTCTTGATGTATGTTTCAAATGCAAGTGAGAACCAAGGGCGAACTGCGGCGAACTATAAGCAGATGTCTTGGTGCCTGGACTGTCCTGGCGTTACTCCATACACCAGGAGGACAATCTCAAGGCGCGAAATCTTTGGTGTAAATGGACCTTAAGAACAAAGAAAAGTGAAACGATCATGGTATTATTCAATTAAAACAAACGACATGGAGTGAAGTAAATATACGATTTACCGACGGATGTTTTTGGCCGATCACCTCTCGAGTCATCATGAATTCCAAATTTCGGAAGAAGCATTCAAACCATAATTAAGTTTTCGCAACTCTATTTGTATTGAACTAACGCTATATGAAAGCTATCTGTGACTGTAGCGTTTGTATCATCGGTGAACATTTAAAGTGTTTTTCCGGTAAAAAATCGATCTGTCATTGTTTTAGTTAACCTTAATTAGTAGGGGTGATACGTAATGATGCAAAATTCATCTTGAAATTGGTGCAGTAAATGTTATATCGTGCGCGTAAAGTTTGACGTTTTTTATTCCGCCATTAAAGATGCAAAAAAAACCTTATTATTGTCAAGATCCATTTTACTGTAAATGAAGATCAATATTTTTAACAAATAATTTAATCGTCGATTGTTCTCACAAGAAACAGGCTACGTGGATGAAAATCTCTAGATTATACATTCCATTTCTTTTTGCTGAAGATATCAATAAATTTTTGTGGATGGTTCGTATTGGAGGAAGCACTGATCGGGGTAGCCACATAAAAGAACACGACTACTACACGCCAACTGGGGAGTTTCGGGTTGATAAAGAAGGTTCCCCCATTCTCCTCAACTGTTTGATGTACAAGATGTGCTACTATCGTTTTGGGTCAGTTTATACTGAGCAAGGTAAGAATGAGCGTCAAGAACGTCAAACCTTCATGTGGTCTTGAAAGCAACGGTGGCTGTATTTTGGAGTACAATCTTACTACTATCTTTTAATAACAACAATAACAATGGTAACGAAAATTGTAATGATAATAATTGAAAATGGCTTTATTTAATCCGAGTACATCTCAGATTAAGAAACTCAACTTCCTTGATGGCCGTGGTCATAAAAATACGTAACGTATACTGTAACTCGCCAAATATTGTAATATACAAACATGTCATATACAAAACAGACATGTCATACACGTGTTCTACGTGTTCCACTAACATGTCATACAAAATATTACTGTACTGCATAAAAAACCTAAGTACTAGTCCACAAAATTTAATGATATAAATTGATTCCCTAAAATCAATGTATTAAGTAATTTAAATGTTGAAAAACATTGCGTGAACATTAGTGAAAAGGGTAGTTAATAATATTAGCCTATTTAAACTAATCTGTGTTTTTATAAATACTGTATGTGAAGTAGTATATCACCCACGACAAGGTGCGTTGGATCTGATATCCAAACACCGAGAGGTGAGTTGAAAAAGGAGGAGATAGCCGAGTTTTTTAAACCAAATTCGAGGTATTTGGTAATCAGACCAAACGCGACTTTGAGTGTATGATATCACTTCGCAAACGAATTCGTATTTAAGAAGAAAATCGGGTTTAAAGTTGTCGAAATTTTATGCAAATTGAGATCACATCGAAACGCTGTCTCGGTACTGATTTCCTTTGTGTTTTCCTCATGAATTATTGAGTTTGAGAACGCGAGTTCGTGACCTTCAGTTGAAGATTGTAAGTCCATTTCAAATAGTTTTTGATGACAGTTGACGTCAAACAGCTCATAATTACACGCAAAATTTATCTAAAGTATTTCCTGCCAGAAGAGGTTGACCATCAAGTCGCCGATAACTTTTTCCTTTTATTTTTTTACGGGTTTATGTAGAAGGATATAAGCAGCTTTACGGAAAAGAAAGTTACAAAAGAGTGAGCTATTTTCACTGAGGAGCATGAAATATAATTGCAATTTCGGCACTACTCTAGTCAAAGTAAACTTTCTGAACTGCCCTTTCTTTTCATTAAGGCAAACCTCCCGGTTATGACCGAGTCCGTAACACTGAGATTGGAAATAAGGTAAACAACATTTATAAATGGTCAAATTTGTATATTGAGATAACAGTTTGATACTATTAAACTCTCAGAAAATCTAGCTGATCAAACTGTGGAACGCCATAGACTCAGAAAACTCTGAGGTTCAGACGGGACTCGAACACTAATCCTTTTGAATGATAGAACTCAGACGGCAGAGTAAGGTATTTACGGTATATGAACCTGGGCTGTTTCGTCCCAAGTTTAAATACCGTAAGTAACGTTGCTCTGCTGTCTCAGTTCTATTGGCTCAGTGGTTAGAGCGTCTGGTTAGCATTCAGAAAGTTGCGGATTCGAGTCCTGTCTGAACCTTAGAGTTTTTCTGAGTCCATGGCGTTCCACAGTTTCATCAGCAAGATTTTCTAAGAGTGGAATATTTATTTTTATGATTAAAGACAAGAAACCAACGAGCTTTCTAAAACTCATTTGTGACTGCATGGTACGTTTTCGAGCCGTTTTCGAAAAAAATTTACTATTTTACTCTAGCTCAGAATGTATAACGCGAGGACTTAAAATAGTTTTAAATATGTTCTGGTAACGTGGTGGGCTAACGAAAACTCGTTCAATCAGACATTCTGCCAGTAATGTGCAAGGCAGTTCTTACTAATGGCCTTTTCTACCTCTTGGTAGATTAGTTTTTCATACATCAACCACGTTTGGAAATGATATAAACGTTGTCTAATATCTAGGCACTGGTTCACGTTTCAAACAAAAACTCTTCTCAGAGTTTGCTGCGGTAACAAACTTCAGTAGTCCGTCTTCTTATTTTGGCTGTTTATTTCCTTTGAACTGCTAGAATTTAACATGTTCTATACTTTTTTACGCTTAGGAGTTTGATCTTGAAGTACTTGAAGAAGCCTATACAACTGAACACTGGCTAGTTCGTATCTACAAAGTGAAGGATTTGGAAAACCGCGGAACATAATATGGGCTGTTTGAAATGTGAGATTAACTGGATCATAATCACGCAAGTAGTTTAAAACTGACACAATTTGCCGCGTTTTTAAAATTTTTTTAAACTTGTTTGGCTAGTTTTTCTTTGACATCATCATTATAATTGTTATTTAAGGGCTGTTTCACATTATGGCATGTCAGTGGGTTGTTGCAATTTACAAAAGATTGCATTATTTAACATGCAATAATGAACGCTCAGACTGGCGTGGCCTTTAGCCTCCGCTGGGATTTTGTTGCATGCATTTGTGCTTACGTACCGTTAAGGACAGTATTTTGTCCGATATCCAAACATTGGAAAGTCCCTTAGGCGAATATGATGAACGATACCCTAAGGCGTGTTCTTGAAAAATGTTTAAGTAACTCCAATACCAACTGCACTTAAACACCGAACAAGCGCACAAAACAAGAGAACACCTCCCTTAAAATGCATTCCAGTGTAATTGAGCCTAGTGAGTTCGTTAACAGTAAACATGATTCGAAATAAGACGTTAAAACCGATGCTTTATATTTTTCAGTTACCCGCCAAAAGTCAATTTAGAGGCTAAAGAACTTAGTAGAAAAGTACACACTAAGTGAAAAGGAGTGAATTAGGCATACAAGCCACAAACATTTGAACCTCGTGGGTGGAATTTATTGTAGTTTATTGTTATTGTTTATGGTAGGAAATGCAAGTGGATTCGGTATCACTAACACCAACCAATAAGATTATCGCTGTATTTTTAATACTAAATGACTGAGCTACTCAGCCTCTACATAATGCACTCGTTCCTTGTTTAAAATCATTCCCATACGAACAGTTTCATCATAAGAGTTATCATATTTGTGAGTTAACTGTTTCGTCAATGTTTACTTAATTTACTGCCAGCGCTTCTCTCGTCACGTCCTGCACTATTTTGCCTGGCATCTCCCGTTGCTTTCCTTTACGGGTTTCTTTTTTACTGCTTTCCTTTAATGTCTGATTACCATGCTGGTAAATATCTTGCCTGGCACCTTAGCCCAAGATATGGGCAAGACAGCACCCAAATAAATGCACTAATTTGATTTGTTGATACTTAATTGATTTGACATGACACATCATAATAAATGGCAATCTCTCTATTCTGCAGTGGCTTTTTTAATTATTGGGGTAGATATTTGAGCGGTATTCTTGTAAAATAACTATGTAAACAGTGAACTGTTAGCCTATCTCCTCTGATTATCTGAGAGAAACTCTACGGAGAAGAAAGATTTTAGGGTAATGGGACATTTAAGCTACTTGAGGAATGTTAAAATCCTTTATTACACAGGTGACGATTGGTTTATATTTTGCCGTAAAATAAGTAAAAAGAGTACCAAGGCAGTTTATTTGAAGTAGATTTTGGTATTTTTAAGTTTGTACGAAAGTTTTAGAAAGGTCGAAAAATCGATCAAAAACCAAAGGTTAACCCCTTAACATTTTTCTGAAATTTTTCACCTCAAAAATTCGTTAATATTTTGCCGTAAAATAAGTAAAAAGAGTACCAAAATAGTTTATTTGAAGCAGATTTTGGTCTTTTTAAATATGTCAGAAAATTTGAAAAATGTCTAAAAATCAATCAAAAACCAAAGGTTAACCCCTTTACTTTTTTGTGAAATTTTTCACCACGAAAAACTGGTGTATATTTTGCCGTAAAATAAGTAAAAAGAGTGCCAAAGTAGTTTATTTGAAGTAGATTTTAGTATTTCTAAGTGTGTAAGAAAATTTGAAAAATGTCTAAAAATCGATCAAAAACCAAAGGTTAACCCCTTTACTTTTTTGTGACATTTTTCATCTCAGAAAAATTGCTTTATATTTTGCCGTAAAATAAGTAAAAAGAGTGCCAAAGCAGTTTATTCGAAGTAGATTTTAATATTTTTAAGTATGTAAGAAAATTTGAAAAATGTCTAAAAATCGATCAAAAACCAAAGGTTAACCCCTTTACTTTTTTGTGAAATTTTTCACCTCAGAAAAAGTGGTTTATATTTTGCCGTAAAATAAGTAAAAAGAGTGCCAAAGTAGTTATTTGAATTAGATTTTAGTATTTCTAAGTGTGTAAGAAAATTTGAAAAAATTTCTAAAAATCGATCAAAAACCAAAGGTTAACCCCTTTACTTTTTGTGAAATTTTTCATCTCACAAAAATTGCTTTATATTTTGCCGTAAAATAAGTAAAAAGAGTGCCAAAGCAGTTTATTTGAAGTAGATTTTACTATTTTTAAGCATCTAAGAAAATTTGAAAAATGTCTAAAAATCGATCAAAAACGAAAGGTTATACCCGTTAGATTTTTGTGAAATTTTTCACCACAAAAAAATTGGTTTATAGTTTTCCGAAAAATAAGTAAAAAGAGTACCAAAGTACTTTATTTGAAGTAGATTTTGGCACTTTTGGGTATGTAAGAAAATTTGAAAAATGTCTAGAAATCGATCAAAAACCAAAGGTTAACCCCTTTACTTTTTGTGAAATTTTTCACCTCAGAAAAATTGCTTTATATTTTGCCGTAAAATAAGTACAAATAGTGCCAAAGCAGTTTATTTGAAGTAGATTTTAGTATTTTTAAGTATGTAAGAAAATTTGAAAAATGTCTAAAAATCGATCAAAATGCCAAGGTTAACCCCTTCACCTCTTATACATTTACTAGCTCAAAAAATTGTTTTATGTTTTACGGTAAGATCTGGAAATTGTGGGCCAAAGCAGTTAGTTTGAAGCGGATTTTGGTATTTTGAGGTATTTACGGAAGTTATGGAAATGTCGAAAAATCGATCGAAATGAAAAAGTTAACCCCTTTAATAATTTTCTTTGTCATACTTTTATCTTTGAAACCGATCCCGGTGAAAATCAAATTTTACTGTTTTTCTTTTTTATAATTTTATACTATTTGCTGAATTCGCAACCGTGTATAAATATGAGTAAATAAATAAGTATATAAATTTACCTTTTGTGTGAGAATTTTATTTCGTCCAGTAAAATTTGGCGAAAATTGACTTGGTGTAAGTATTCCCATGGGATCTATTACGCCACCTCGAATTTGACAAAATTGGCGATTTTCACTTGGTGTAAGTATTCCCTTGGAACTTATTACGCCACCTCGAATTTGGCAAAATTGGCGATTTTCACTTGGTGTAAGTATTCCCTTGGAACTTATTACACCACCTCGAATTTGGCAAAATTGGCGATTTTCACTTGGTGTAAGTATTCCCTTGGGATTTATCATACCACCTCGAATTTGGCGAAATTCGCGATTCTCACTTGGTGTAAGTATTCCCCTGGGATTTATTACACCATATCGAATTTGGCGAAATTGGCGATTTTCACTCGGTGTAAGTATTGCCTTGGGATTTATTATACCACCTCGAATTTGGCGATTTTCACTTGGTGTAAGTATTCCCTTGGTTTTTCTGTTTTGCACGACCAGTATTGAACCACGAAGCTCATCCACGATTAACTAATGATTAACCACTAGACTAAAAGATCTTTGCTTAAAAGCTCTACATCGAAAGTCCTATTTAAGCTAATTAGAATGCAAAAATTATTAAAAAAAGCACTTAACACACCCCCTCCATTTCATGAATAGAAAACATGAAGATTTGCTTTACCTTGGGCATACAAACATATTAAATATCTCAATCATAATTTTTCACATTTTTTAGAAATATACTGGGCTGGAGTATCAGTGTTTTGGTGTTTAAACTGTGAACTTTAAAATACTTGAAAGTACCATTTATTAACAGGCTAATATACACCATGACCAAGATAAAAATTTAAAAATTCCTGCTCTAATGTTGTGTTATTTCACTGGCAGCCCGTGCAAACGACTTATCTCATAATAATTTATTCGTATTGGGCTGATATTACAAACCTAACATGCTGTTAAATATAAAATACCTGGCATAGTGTAATATCAGTTTAATATAGTTATATAAACTGAGTCATTTGCACGGGCTGCCTGTGATTATAATATCTCAATGGAGAAAAAAATTAGTTTTTACAACAACTTCCGAACTGCTTTCAAATTTCTAATTGTTTCCTTTTTTAACTTACTCGACATTTTGTCAACAGTGCATAGCAGCCAATTGTGTATGTGTAGCACATTTCAAACATGTACAACAAATAGCAAGAACTTTTAACTTTTAACCTTAAACATAACCAATAACCAGTAATTTTCTCCAAATATTACAACATTTATAATACAAAATATTTTGAGCAATTATGCTGCCATTAGTCACTTTACTTGAATTGCTCTTCCTACCTGGTTCATCAGTGGTTGATATTTTTATTGTAAGTGATAATGTACCATATGAAGACACTGGTGATTATTGCAGAAAGCCAAAATAGGTTTAGTGGAAATATGCTAAGGCTCAAAGGCTACCAAGCATTTTCACAAACCTTTCCAAGGCTTGAGGGGACACTGACCCTACCACTATTTCTGGGCAGTACCTATCCACTTACCAAGTTAAATAGTCGAAGTCTGATGCAACTGAAAAACAGATGTTAACACCTAAATTTTGCCTCTTTGGTTCTGGGAGTTTGGTATATCAGATGCTGGGTGTTAAAAGGTAAGTCGATCACTAATTTCCTTCACATCATGGTATAAGTTTTTAATACCATGATTACAAATGAAATTAACTGTATTAAATAATATCCCTTGCTCCATGCATGTTGATGAGCAGAACATTAGATATTTTTCTCTTCTGAAAAAATTGGAGAATTCAATCCCCTCTTTAATACAAAAGAAACAGATGTAATCATGGCATTGTACTAGATTAACTGACCACAACCACTTCCCTTTGAAGAGTCTGACAGGTTACTCGGGTCAAAGATTGACAAAAACATGTCTGGCTAGAAAATTTGGCCTGATAAATGGAAAGAACCTCAACATCATCTCGTAATTCACATGTAATTCATTGCTACAACCAAATGGTTAAACCCTTCAAAGGCTGAGTACTCATGGTGTCCCTACCATTCAAGAGTGGCATAGTTCCTTAAACACACTTCTTGTTTAATATTAAGTGCTGTATTTTGATTTCAAATTCTCTCTCTCAAACATTTTATCAGTAGTAAGAACTTGTGGGTTATGCCATGTTGATTTTAGTATTTATCTGAGCTTTCAGTCGCGTACTCGGGCCGTCTTTAGAGTGAGTTATGAATGCTTGATCACGACACCGTTGATGCACCGATGATACATCGCTGTTACATGGATAAACGTTGTATCAACGGTGTACCAACCGCTGATAAACCGTTGACACATCATTGGTGATACACAATCGATACCTGGATAAACGGTGTATCAACGGTATATCAACGGTGTATCAACGGTTCATCAACCGGGTACCAACGGCGTATCGAGGTTGACACACCGTAGATACAGCCAGTTCATACACCGTAGATACACACCGTCGATACACCGTTGATACACCTTTCATACACCCTTAATACCCCGTTGACACCTCGTTGATACACACTTGACACCTCGTTGATACACCGTTGACACCCCATCCGTACACCGTTGACACCTCATCCGTACACCGTTGACACCCCATCCGTACACCGTTGATACGCCATCCACACACCGTCGATACAACGATTATCCATGTAACAACGGTGTATCCATTGGTATCCACCTCGATATACCGTTGATACCCAGTCGATACGTTGTGAATGAGTTTTTACAATCTTATCGAAAGTACGCGAGCGAACATTGAAATTTTACTTGTTTTATAACTTTCCACCCAAAACCACCATTTTGCAAAGATTCCAGCAGCTTTGCACAGATTTTCACTTTCAAGCTACCTGTAACCTTAAAAAAGGTACAAATCGCTTTATCTCGCCGAGTTAACGCGTTTTTCGAAACTTTAAAAACAATTTGGCGTTTGACCGGTTGAACACACTACGGTGTAACAACGGTTAATCAACTGGGTGTATCTGCGATGTGTCAACCTCGATACACTCTTGAAACACCGTTGATAAACCGTTGATACACTGTTTCAAGTCTTTTCAAGGGTGCAGTTCATCTGTTATTTTAGTGTCGCTATTGCTGTGGACGATCAAGTTACCTGTGAGTTCAAATTAATCACTAAGTGAATTGTTGCATCGGTTGTTCAGGAATGGCCACATTTAAAAGATCACAGCAAGGTTATAACATGCTACTTGGTAAATGCACTTTTTTGCCAGAAATACAGAATGATCAGTTTGCAACATTTGTTTAAGTCTTCAACAAACAGTGCACAATTGGACACGTTCCACTGAATGACTTGCTGAAAGCATCCGAAAAATACATGCAAGCATATTGCATCTGTGTGTTATCCATTTGAAGACTTTAGGTGAAGGTGTTGTCAGACGAAGAATGGTAATCCAGCCCAGATGAGCTTGTGAAATAGGATCAATGGCGATCTTCAAAAATCATCGAATAGTTTAACCTTTCCGTACCATGATAAGATCAATATCGTATCACTAACATATCCAACCATCTTGAACATCTGATACAACAATTCTTTTGGTGATCTGAAATCATTGGTAGCTTAATTGTCCACTGCAGAGAAGACTTGCAGTGATTGTAGAATCTGATGCACAT
>JBAHVQ010000412.1:88862-103148 GCA_036872915.1 Nanipora kamurai | reverse complement strand
CTGATATGTGCATGTTGAAATCTGCTTGTGCAGGTAAATTTTTTAGCTACACGCACAGTGTGCACATAGAATTTTTACAGAATTTCGAACACTGGAACCTGAACAAGAACTTAGTTCATGTGGGAGCTTGGTAAATCTCAGATGACTAGTGGATGTTTATCAAGCTCGTTCTCTCGTTTCTGAGAGAACAAGCTTTTTGATAGATTGTTACCCATAAACTGTTGAAGGTTAGACACACTAAGACAGTAAACCAATTAATGTTCTTTGTGTGATACACATAAGCCAATAATTTTGGTTTGTTTTTGCCCATCATGGATCACATCAGACGATTGTACTGATATTTGTTGATGACCATGCAAAAATTCCTCCCCTGCTTTCCATCAATCCTTTAAATATTTCTTGTAACTGAAAACAAATAGATGTCAATTTTTGTTGATCTGATTTTCTCCAGAAAACGTTGAATTGATATGCTAGGATTAAACGTTGAATTCTTTAAAAGTCACTTTCAGAGTTCAATTTTATTAAACTTAATTTCAAAGATGTCTTGAGTTAAAGCTTTCTAGCATAGCAATAAATGCTGCCTGAAAATTTCGGATAAAAATTTTCAATGATGCTATGTCCTGTCCTTTAATTACGAAGCAATATAAGATCCAAATACCTGAATATGGGATGAATCAGAAAAGACAAGTGCAGTTGAACAAGGTAAAAAATTCGCAAAAAATTTAAAATAAACTTAAGGAAACCTAATCATCAGCAGTCGTTTCGATGAACTGTAGGAACTCATGATTTTCGAATAATGTCGAGCTATAGCAAGATTAGTGTCATGAACCTTTAAGAATTTATGTTTCTTGTGCAAAATAGCAGCACCTGAGCTGGAACCAGACGGATGTTAGCTTAATAATAAGAATTAAGGCAGGCAGAGAACACGGAAAACAGCCATAATACAATAAATGATTTATATCATATCTATATTTACCTTACCGAAACTTACCTGGTTTTCTCTGGGCCATGATTTTGTTATCATATGAATCAAAGATCAATCTAATTTGACCGAGACGTTTCAGTATAAAATTCTTTCAATATCTACTTTGATGACGGAAGTGCAATCCGTCTGCGCATGCTCAATTTACAAATTACGTGCCACCGATCTGGTTCATGTGGGAGTTTGGTATATATCAGACTACCAACAAACGTTCGTCCAACTTTTTTTTGATGATTTCTTAGGTTATTTAAACTTTAAAAAATGTTATATTTTTAACAGTGGAACTCAGTTTACTAACTTTGAAAAATAAGTTGCTGAAGCACATTGCTCATTTGGCAAAGAATCACGGGTAGTTCCGGTCCACCTAGCGGGTAAACGCCCAGTTTGGTATTTGAAATGCTAATGTTGGCCGAGTAACGCAAATTCGCCCCCTGTGGAAACTGGAACTACACACAAATATCATTCAATTTGTTCATATATTAATAAGAAAATTCCGCGTTTTGCCTTAATTGTTTTGAATTCTTCTGTTTCTGAAAAAGAAAAAAAAAAAGCAAGTAACAAAAATATTTGTCCTCCAATTTATCAAAGATAGCGGCTTTCCAATTTGTTACCCGCGTTTGAGGGACATTTGAATACAATATTTGCTTCTTCTAGTTAATATATGATCTCTATGCATTCACTTGTTTTTACAGTTGCTTATCCCTGTCAGAGAAAGACTACTGGCGAGGACAATAACGCTAAATACCGTATTTCCTTGAATAATTATTAGAATATTGTGCTCTGATATTCTGTAAGTTGATTATCGTAATTAATTGTCTTGATGAAATATGTATAACAGCCTAACGGAACTGTCATAATGAGATAAGAAAACTCGGAAATGCGCCACGTGCATACCGATCGATGAGAACTAATTTAATTCATTACTTTATATCTTGTCACTATTATAAATCCTTTTATGGTAATAATCTTTGATGATTCATGTATATATAATAATGTGATTGAAATAATAAAAACTTGAGTCTGTGTGTTTAACTCCTGAAGTTAAGTTGTGCGTTGGGCTTCGTAATGAAGACAGAGCGATGGCAACAGCACAAAGCCCAACAATAATCGCCTCTTTTTTTGGCAAAAAATAATCACCCCCTCAGTTTTGACATATCCTTATGTTTGTTGTTGTTTTTCTCTTGTGATTAGTCATTTATCAATTTCGCTTTCTCGTGAACATTGCTATTTAATTTACGTTAACAAAACATCAGGTAATTCCGAATTTTTTTTATTGATCGCGCCGCTCAATGAAACACCCCGTTTTGAAGGTTTAAAAAATAATCGCCCAGGGCGATTATTCAAGGAAATACGGTATGTTTTAAATTTCCATGCTAAAATGCCCAAAAGCCTAAATGTTTCACCGTTGGTCCTGGATGCTACAGCCCCACCCCCATCCCCAATGCTGTGCCTGATGGTGACAATTGAAGAGAACTACGCGTGTCGGCTCTCTCCTCCGCAGAGGTTTCCGTGGGGAACCGCTGAGACTCATGTTTGCGGTTAGAAGTAAAGAAATCGAGAGAATAATTGAAGGAAACCCACTGACCTCTATATAACTGGACTGCGGATGAACCTCTGGAAAATGTCCTCAAAAGTCCGCCATCTTCGTAGGTGATAAGCCCTCTTCCACCAATCACATGCAAAATGTGTTTCATTAGACGGAGAAGCGGGATGGGACCAAAGTCGGGAGAAAAGCGAGTTCAGAGAGTTGACACCGTTTTGAAAAGTAAAAACATTTGTCGGTAAATCAAAAATTTGCGGACGCTTTTTGTATCGGAATGGTATTTGTGAACTTTGCTCGCTGCGATTTGGTCGGGGGGTTGTGTTCCCGCGGGTGGGGGTCGAGCCCATGTTGCATTGTGTTGGCGGCGTGGATCTTTTTGGCGCCCATTGTAGAATTGAGGTTGATTATAACATTTTGTGAAATATATGGATGGTATCTAAGTCTGTAGAGGAGCTAAAATGTTTCTCCTGTACGATATTGAGTTTGTAAATTGGTAGTTTGTATCGAGTTGGAACATTAAAGTTATTATTAAACAAGATCGAGTCAAGTCTGGATACCATCACACTTTTCACAATACAAAAGTATCGGAGACCCGCAGTCCAGTTATATGGAGGTCAGTGAGGAAACCTCTGCCCACTTTCGTTAAGAAATTAAGCTCAAATAAATGTTGTCACAAAATACGTTCCTTAAGAAAAATGATTGAACAAGCGTCTGAGCGGGTTCTGGTGAATTTAACTGATTTATGTTTGACAAACGATTATCTACCAGCTTGGAAATCGGGAAAAAAATTGCTGTCCGAGTTGTTGTAAAAGCAAAGACGATGGGTCAAAATATCGGCTGGAAATATGTTCATGTAATGGGCTTATCCAACATTATCGCGTAGTTCACAAAACGTTAAAATGTAATGAACTTCCTTTAAAAGAAGGAACATCTTTAATCAAGCAAGCCGCGTCGTCTCAAACACTACAAAATTTGCTAAAACTTTCTGATCAGAGCTTCCGCTTAGCACACAGCTCCCTCCTCACCACCGCAAGATTTTTCTTGTAGGCAATATTATAATCCAAAATTTTAAAAACAGGCATAAAAACTATCCAAACTAATACAGGAGAACATTCTTTCAACATTTAAAGCAAAAAATTGGCAGATTGTCTGGATATTTTACGATTAAATGTCATGGTACAGATATCGACCCTTAGGGTCAGGTATCGACCGAAAGTAGGCAGAGGTTTCCTTCAATTATTTTCTCCATTTCTTTATTTCCGCCCGCGAACATTACATGAGTCTCAGCAGTTCCCCACGGAAACCTCTGCGGAGGAGAGGCCTGTCCGCCTGTTAGACCGTGACTTCCGATTAGCCAGTTCATATGACGAACCTGCCACCTATAGAATTAGAATTTTGTTCGCCTTTATATATCTGTGATATTTTAATTTGGAATTTACAATTTTGTTCGCCTTTAACATACCTAAACACAATAAATTTTAAGTAACCACACATCATTTCGTGCTTTCTTTTTAGTTTAACAAAGAATAAGTATAAAAATATTGTATAATATTACAGATCTGTCGCCAACCTGTAAAATACCAAGTAAGAAGACATATCTATACAACCTGGGGATTCTTTTGGATTTGGATCAAGACCCTGAAAATAACTATAATATCTGATACTATTGTTTCTGTTCAGATTTACTTGGGTAGTTACATCGACAACCCACGGCACGACCTCTTGGCCTGGACACCAGCCGTCCCGGCCATAAAGCCACGTGCCATGTTCATTGGGCTCCACTCCTTGTCCTATTCGCTCAGCACAACCCATGGCCGTCGCTGCATTTTTAAACACTTTGACTGTTTCCGACATTCCATTGAAGACGAAGTGATGAGATGTGACACAAAATTCCGCACAACCATTATTATCTTTTCCATGACCTGTTATAATTGCTACCAGCTCCACTTTCTTGGTCCAGACAGGGGGACTGAAACTCAAGGGCTTGTATCTTTTATTGTAGTCTTTATCGAATTTACCGCCCCGAAATAGCTTCAGCATTTTAAAAGGAACAAAATCGGGTGAGTATCTGTTTTTGCTGTAGCCATCTTTCGAATCTAAAGAAAAAAGAGGAAACGTTTCGATAGAAAAACTTGATAATTCTTTGAAAGTGATCGAAGGATTTGGAAGATTAAGAACAGATAGTTATTAATTCACTGTAATTGTAAATGTCACCGTGGTATTCATTGTCACCATTGCTTCCAAAGGCTTCGTTACACGAGGAAATGTTTCTTGCAACGCATCGGTCTCTGGTCCTGCACATTAATCATTATTGTCAGCGGTTCTCCAGACATAAACAAAATGGTCAGCTGTGATTGGCTCTTTTACAAAGCAAGACAAGTTGCAAGAGGAAAGCAAAAGGGTTGGAAAACTGCCGTAACTTAGGTGTAGAAAAACTAACTTTTCGAGCTGAGGCCCTTCGTCGGAGTGAAAAGGGGAAAAAAGTTAAATGAGGAGCTGTTACATGCTGCAACTGGCCGAGTAGCGTTGTGAAAAATTGAAGATGGTTCAAATTTGACTGCAACTTGTCTGGCATTTTTTCATTGCATTTAAAGTTGCAATGTGGGGATGTTACAATAAATTCATAATTAACCTAAATTAAACTGAAAAAGTTGACCAAAGCGGGATTTGAACTCGCACCTTCGGGAATCCGGTCCGCCGCTCTACCTGTTGAGCCATCGAGCCTACAGGGATTGGAGGCGAGTTATTATCCAATTTAAGTGCACGAGATATTCTCGCGCCAACTTAACGCTATCCACGGATGGATGTGCAGTGTTTCAATTCTATTTCCGAACCATCCTCAGGGTATTATGAAACGATAAATTCACAATTAACCAGAATATCTCGTGCACTTAAATTGGATAATAACTCGCCTCCAACCCCTGTAGACTTGATAGCTCAACAGGTAGAGCGGCGGACCGGATTCCCGAAGGTGCGAGTTCAAATCCCGCTCGGGTCAACTTTTTCAGTTGACTTCAGCAGTGTAGGTTAATTTTGAATTTATCGTTTCATAATACCCTGAGAATGGTTCTGAAATAGAATTGAAACACTGCACATCCATCCGTGGATAGCGTTAGGGTGTCGCGAGAATATCTCGCGCACTTAAATTGGATAATAACTCGCCTCCAACCCCTGTGGACTTGATAGCTCAACAGGTAAAGCGGCGGACTGGATCCCCGAAGGTGCGAACTCAAATCCCGCTCGGGTTAACTTTTTCAGTTGACTTAAGCAGTGTAGGTTAATCGTGAATTTATCGATTCATAATACCCTGAGAATGGTTCTGAAATGGAATTGAAACACTGCACATCCATCCGTGGATAGCGTTAAGGTGTCGGGAGAATATCTCGTGCACTAAAATTGGATAATAACTCGCCTCCAACTCTGTAGACTCGATAACTCAACAGGTAGAGCGGCGGACCGGATTCCCGAAGGTGCGAGTTCAAATCCCGCTCGGGTCAACTTTTTCAGTTGACTTAAGCAGTGCAGGTTAATTGTAAATTTATTGTTTCATAGTAACCTGAGGATGGTTCTGAAATAGAATTGGGGATGTTACAGGTGAGAGTTCGTCTGCAAATTAGCTAGCAATGCCGTTGAGCAGCAAGTTCCAAGAAACTATTTTTGTGAGAGCAAGGTCAGTACGGAACTTCGTGTGTGGGTGTATATTTATACATTACGATACTTTAATATCAAATGTTAGCTGTTGATATTATCTGTTGACGTTATCTGTTTAGTGATATGTGCCCTCTGCAGGATAGACCATATCATCATCATTATTACCATTTGCATATGCATTTATCATTGTCATCATCATCGTTGTTGTCGTCGTCATCATTACCATTATCATTATCCTTGGCATTAGCATTGTGATTGGGATTGTCACTATGATTTTGGCTGTGATTGTAAAGGTAATTATTATTATATTAATTACTATTATTATTATTATTATCATCATCATTATTATTATCATTATTTTGAGATATCGCATAATATGCAAAGTATATTGGATATTAACTTGAACATCAAATTGCACCTCAAGCAACCTCAGATTTCAAGCACCTTCCTCAAAATTCTGGCTGTCCCAAGTAGTACTGACATCTGAATTTGCGCAGGTTTGATTGAAATTACCATCTCCTTTATCCTATCTTCCAAATCTCTTGGGACTGTTCCTAAAGCTCCACTTACCACCGGAATTATTTTAACTTTCACCTTCCATAATTTAGCAACTTCTCTAGCCAAGTCCCTATATCTTTCGATCTTTTCGTTCTCTTTTTCTATCACCTTACGATCGCCAGGACAAATTACGTCAATTAGTTGGCATGTTCTCGCTTGTTTATTTATCACCACAATATCAGGTTTCATTGTTTGGATAATGTGGTCAGTTTGAACTGTAAAATCATCATGATCATTATTATTATTACTATTATTATTATGTTGAAATTTCAAAGTTTTGTTGCGAAAACTGGTGCATAAACATCAATCGAGCAACAAGTTGCTTTAGAATGGCAGTGTTCTTCTGAGGATTCTTGCTGATCGTCTTTTGAATCAATTCTAGTCCCACTTGAGAATTTAATGTTTTCACATGTTTTTCCAGGTTTTGGGTGACAGCTCCTGGTGCCCCAATGTCTACCAAAGTAGTTTGTACCTCTTTCAATTTTCAAAGAGATTTTATTTCGATGGACAGGTTAATATAATTAGTTACTATCTCTTGTTCTTTTTCCAGGATTCTATATTCTCCAGGGCAGGTAATATCTACCATTATTTCATGATTCAGTCGGTTTTCTTTGTCATTTATTGGGATGTATCTACGATAAAAACTCTCATTAGAAATTCAAGGGATTTATGTTGAGCATCCCAGGGATTTATATAGATAAATCTCTAGTATGCTCAATAACATCCATTTAATTTGTAACGAACTAGAAGAGTAAAGCTATGCCTACTTCTCGTTCCTTTGCTCTAAAAAAATCTGCGTTACAAGAAATGTTTGCATCATTTAAATTACATAATTCCATCGTTTGTATAACCACACATTTCTTTAAACAGCGAGGGTATCACGTTGAACATAAAACGACCGAGCTAGTTCTTAAAAGAACTGTTCAGAAAATTAAACGCTAAGTCTAATCTATTGTACTACAATAATCCAAACTTTTGATGCAGTTGTATATCAAAATTATGATAAGATTAAACAAAACAAACATTACTTCAACGTAAACAATCGTCCAGGAATGAAGCTTGTAATTTTTTTTTAAATTGACTGGTTTAAAACATTGTAATAAACGACTTCTGAACACGACAATCAAACGAATTTTACCTCTATCTTCTGTTCAAACATTTGGTATATCCCTTGTTAGCCTGTACATGAAATTTGTCCATTAAAGCATTCCAATTTCCGACACTGTAGCCCAAAGTGTAATGTACTTGTATAGGAACGTTCTTTACAACAACTGAATTAACATAAGCTCAGTGACGGTAAATGGAATTAATTATTTGAATTTCAAATCGGTCAAGCACGTACAAAAGCAATTCGTAAACAAAAGGCCTTTTGTTGAAAACCTCCTCAATCATCAAATAAGTCAGTTAATTACCTAGAACCTCGGATTTTAGCCAAATACGGCCCACTGGCCTACGGCCCTGGGTTGTATTTGGCTAAAAGCCTCGGTTCTCGTTAATTAACTCTAACTTACATGTTTGTGGAAGTTGATCGTCCAGGTTAGTGTAGTCTCAAGAAAACTGTTGGTGGAAGTGATTGACGTTTTGACGGCCTTAGCGGCGGTCATCTTCAGTCAAGTGAAGAATAAACGTCAAGTTCACCTATATTTGTATCTGGTTCGTGAGTTCGCCTATATTTGTATCTTGCCTCCCATACGCAATCTTCCTCCGCCATCAAACCTCCTCGCCCATCTGTCTATGTAGGTACAATCTGCTTACGCTGTCCCGTGATGCAATGCACCGTACATAGCCATTTCCTAGTCCTTCTATCCATTACTCTAAGCTCCTCTTTTGTCCATTCCACGAAACTTGCCGAGCAAGGAAGTAATGATACCGCCTGGGAGTTAATCCCCTGTAATCCCTCAATTACGTTTGGATTTCAAAAGCTTTCTCACTCTCTGGGAATTATTTCTTAGTCGTTGTTTCATTTCGCTAAACATGATTTCATGTGGTGGTGGTGGTGGTGGTGGTGGTGGTATCATCATCATTATTAATCATTATTACCACCATCTTGAGTAAAACAAAACAAACCTTCATGTAAAACCTTCTCGGTGGCACATGTGTAGAAAAGAAATAAAAAGCTAACCTAATATGTGGTCAGAGAATCGAATGCTCAACGACGGGTTCCAAGGCATCTCCCAAGGGACCGTTTTCATGGTTAAAGTACATGTTGACGATGTGAAGAGTGGTAGAAGCGGGGTAACTGGTGTGAGCCATCGACCAATAGACCTTGCAAAACGATAAAGGAGAGAAAAAACATGGGGGAAATCCAACAATTTATCTAATAATAAAGAACACTGCAAACGAGAAGGACTGCCTGGAGTTCAATGAAATAAATTAGTGGCTTCTTAATAAGTAAAAGGCAAAAGATTAACTCTATTTTGTTCAGTTCCACTAACACACGTCACCAGTATACGATGGATGCTTTTGTTACCATGGTAACACTAGAAAATTGCACAATTCGACATTATTTCATTTTTATGGTACTTTCTCTACAGCTGGATACACTCTTCCTCCGTCTTACAATTATTTTAAAGATAGGAATGTACATCAATAAAGACCTTAGCAATTGCAACTTGTAAAAGTAGAAACGGCGAGGAGCCACTTTAAGACATTTAAATATTTTGCGATTATAATTGCACAATTGACCACGACAGAAAACCAAAAAGATTGGGTCCTAGGTAACCGACACGAGTTGTGATTGGTTGAAGGTTTACAACCACCGATAATAGCTCGCGCTGGTTACTCAGAATCCAATGTTTCCCGGGGTTTTTTGGAGCGGTCAATTAGAGTTTTTTACAACTGACGCCCAATATACCTAGCGTACGGCGTTACCCATCTGCCCAATTCCTCGTCACAAAGTGTATGATTTTTCTGGCAACAAATTGTCAAATGTATCACGTGGTCCCAATGAGGACATGAAGAGTCGAAAGTCTCGGTACAGTGAAGGGACATGTCCAGCTCCACGTTCCGGTACATCAGAAAATCTTCAGAGAAAAAATGTTGTAAAAGATTGAGTTCAGTCTCACAGAGATACAAAAGATGAAAAAGTACCAAGAATTTGCATTAAAAATAACCTTCAAGCAAAACAAAGCATTTGAAACAAAAAACAGAGGTAAAAAAATGAGCGAACTAGCGAACGAACGAAAGAGCGAACTATCAAACCAGCAAACGGATACCATGTAACGAAAAACGTTTTCCAGGATTAGTGGCTAGCAGAAGTAAGCACAGTAAGACTTTTTAAATATTCTTAGTTGGACATACAGGGCATTGGTTTGCTAAGGAGCTTCTTGAAATTTATAAACGTAATTTACCTTTGGGGATGTTGATTTTCTTCACGGCACCTTTGACTCCTTTCATAATGGTTTGGTTAAACACATTGACCACCACCGCACGCCCACTGGCTTTCTTTAGGAGGTCTGCTTCATAGTGAAACCTTGGAAATGTAATTTTTAAATACTATTACAAGACACGAGGTCGATCCCGCCCAGGAAATAATTTTACAGCGGATTAGGAAATGTTTTATTAGTCCCATTAAAAACTATAAAAGTAGAGGGTTGGTGCGAAGTGTTGATCGACGAGTATAAGGGCAAAAAAGTTACGGATCTACAGCAAAACTGACGTTTTGAACGAATTTACATTTCACTCCGACGGAGGGTTTTCATTCGAAACGTTGGTCTCGCTGTTTCAAAGTTTTGCCTAAATCCCTAACCTATCTGACTTTACACATAGCATTAAAAAACATTCTTTGATCGAGATAACCTAAAATTGAATGTTGTTCATCTTGAAAACCATTTTTCCAGTGTGGTCAAGTGGTCAGTGTGGAAGTGCTGTATTCGTAGTTTAGTAGCTTATTGGCAGCGCTATTCGAAAGTTAACATTACCGTAATTTTTTCAGGGTTTTAAATTAATTTCCAACAATTAAATCCACAGATATTTTAACGTTGGTATTTCAAGTTCATATCTTTCCAAAGTAATGATGGAGTGGGCAAAACAACACTCTACATTCCATGCAAACTTTATGATGATGTCAAACCATCGACTGGTCTGAAAGCGTTTAAATGAAGAGCTAACTTTAAATTTTTCTTAACTTTTCAGTTTTTAATTTTGTTTAGTTCATGATTGCCCAAGTCTTCTTTGTTTTTCATTAATCTTTATTTAGCTTAATTACTCTTCATTCTAAAAGCCCGGGGAGGGATTTGATTTTCCTCAGGGAAGAGCGGGAGTGATGAATTAATTTCAATTACTTATCGGAATGTCGAGGGATTTACACACTCATTTGGAGGGATCTATCTATATAAATACTTCATCAAAATATTAATTAGGTATTTATGGAGAGGGATTTATCTAGATAAATACTTCATCAAAATATTAATGAGGTATTTATCTCGATAAATACCTTGCTATTTCACAACAGTAGCTTACATCAATACATAGGTTCAAATATATTCACTCAACACAATGCTAAAAAAACTTAACCATCTATTACTATTTCTTCCACAACAACATAGACAAACATTAAAATTTTCGAAAATTAAATCTTAAAGTTCCTTTGAACAATGAACTTGTAATTGTTAAAAATTGTAGGACTTCTTTCTTCCTCCCTTGCACACACTTTTTGAACTTCGTCTACTGGTGCATTCTCCACTTTAGTTTCACGTCCACTTCGCGTTCGTTTCCCAGACGTTTCACTCAAGCTAACATTATTCTCACCAACGTTATCTTCGTATTTTATTACTTCCTCACGGTAAACACCACTCTCAAAAGCTCTTGAGATATTTATCTTGGTAGAAATGTTAGGCCGCTGATATTTTTGTAACGATCTAACATCCCTGTGACCTGTACATTGCATCACAAATTTGTCTGGTATCCCTTTTTCCAGTCCACGAGTCGCTGTGGTGGCACGAAGGCTATGGTTCGTGAACTTCCCCTCAATATTTCCTTCTTTACATAGCCTTTTAACGGTTGTCCCCAGCGTATTGTGACCTACCGGAACGGTCCCAAACCACGCTTAATCTGAGGTTTTGTGTCTTGTAATAGAACTGAATGTTCCTCATATTCATAACGTGTAGTTGATGGTTTAATTTTAACGTTCCGTTCAATTTTTTTGAACCAGTTGGATTTTTGTATCTCGTCTACGACATTTAGAGAGAGGACTAGGGTTAGTGTTCAGACGTAATAATCTCGTTTAATTTGAACGTATAACTACTGGACGCCAAACACTTGAACTTTTTGCCACTGGTTTCGGTTGAAGTGTCTGATGTTCTTTGAGTGCGCTCTTTACTTTGTCACCGATGTCATCTCAATAAACTAAGAATTCGTCAGCACGCTCATGGCAACCTACCAAATGGGGCCCCGCCAAACTAAGGGTGCCTCAGGGTTCCTGCAAGCTTCTTTCGACAATTTCTTTATGTAAGTGTCGCTTCCTCGATTAGTAGACTAAATTTTGAAATGACCTACATCAAGATAATTGGCACAGGAAGTGAAAATCATCGAGAGAAGAAAGGTATTTTAGATGACGAAAAGAAGCTGACATTGTAGTAAAGGTTAATTACGAGGAAATTACGAGAGTTTTCGGCAAAAATTAATTTAAAATCAGTACAATTGCTGATAACTGAAATGGTTCAATAAAATTAAGTCGAAAATTGGACCGGTTTATTTACAAATCGAACCGAGTTAAAAAATTGAACCAACAGTTGAAATTAAACCACAAAAAACACCTTTGGATGAAGTTGGCTTTCCTTGGTTAAGTACTATTCCCATCAATCCAGCCATCTATCTAGCCGATCAATACGAAAACGAGGTCCGGAGATATCCATCCATCCATCCATCCATTACTTACTATTAACCATTAATTAATGATAATTATAATCATTATTATAATAATATTAATAATTATTATTAATATTCATTAATAATAAATAGTAATTAATATCAGTTGATTAATTAATTGGCTTTTATTAATTCTTACCATTGTGCCTCGTACGCCAGAAAGTGTAGAGAAGGATAAAGAAATAAACCAACTTCAGCAAGCCTTCCTCTATGGTTAATTGCAAAGAAAAAATTATCCTGGCTAGTGGTTTGAAATTCAACGTAGAGTTCCTGTTTCATCAGGATCTTTCTAGCTTCTTCACCAGCTTCAAAAGAAATCATGGATGCTGATGCATCGAGTAAATGATAGCATTCCTGTTTATGGCATTTTATTTCTTGTAAAGGTTCACCTTTTCTGGAATAAATTAGTACAACCTGCATTCCAGTCATGGCCAGGTTTTGAATCTAAAAGGAAAACGCCAAAAATAAGAGTAATGTAAGTAGATAATAGAGGGATTACCATATTTTTCTATAATATTTAGATTATAAGACCATACACTTATCGGTTATAGTTGCAGGAAGTGTTGGTATGTCAGTATATGAAACGATAAGTTTCATGAGGAGTGTGTCGTGATGAAGCGCCAAACGTAGTGGAAAAATCACGATTTAAGTTATGATAACAAGATGGGATATGGTCATATTTCGACTTTATTACGAAGTAGTTGTCAAAATTACCAAGGTACAAACAAGCGTACATAAATTTACTTACGTATATTAAAAATTAGTTACTTGGAGTTTAGCACAGTAAGTGATCCTCACACTGAATGTAAAACTTAAAATTTTAGTAAGTTTCTTTTTTCTAATTTATAAATGTTTATTAAGTGAAGGACAGCTTTCTTTGATCGATATAAACGTAATATTTAAGTCGACCAGGAATGCTTTACGAATATAAAACACGAGGTAGCAGCCGAGTTTAAGCACAATCTACGAGTTTTTTAAATTGACGCTAAGTGACGAAGAAAGGTAGGCAATTAATGTTTTCTCAGCCGCTATAATTCGACAAAAAAAAAAGCTTAGCGGGATCTATATCACATATATAGATTCGTTTCGATTATGATTTTCCTTGGCATTTTCCTCATGAATTCTTAATAAGTTTTATCTAAACCATCATCATGAGGTTGAACTATACGTACAGTATATCTATTAAAAAACTGGAGCATTTGGATAATGCATTTCCAGAGTTTGATTGGCGTAACGGCCATTGGATCTCTGCCACGATACCACTCCCTACAATTCGAGCGGAAGTTTTTAACGATCTTCCGATCCCTTTTTCAAAATAAATTCAGCAAGCAATGTTAGGGGTTGTTTTTATGAAACAGTTATTTCGCTCATGCTTGTTGGTTACGAGATGGTTATAGCCAAGTCGGCACTACGCGTACTCGTGGAATAATTCTTAAATACAAATATAGATACATATATATATATATATATATATATAACACAATTAGAGACAAATGTTTAGCTGCCGCTACTCCGAGTTTCACGCGCTCTGGCGATCATCAGGCAACTGACGGTCATCAGGCTATTTTCGCTCTACCTGTGATGGTATTGAGCGCTCCACTTATTCAACAGACGGAACCGTTTCGGCCTTTTGTTTTGAATTTGATCTGTACGGCATTACGTAACCCGACGGTGCAATGGGTAC
>JBAHVQ010000412.1:39868-50358 GCA_036872915.1 Nanipora kamurai | reverse complement strand
CAGGAATGATAGAAATAGGCCGGTAATTACTTGGATTACTCTTAACACCACTTTTGAATATTGGTGTCACCCTGCTTACCTTCCATTCATGTGGGAATATTCCTGTATGTATAGACACAGTATATATTTCCGTCAAGGAAGGTCCAACTACCTCTGCAGCCATTTTTAATAATTTGTTGGGTATATTGTCCAATCCAACAGATTTTTTTTCATTAAGTCCATTCAAAAGCCGATAAACAGTTTCAACAGTAGGAGTTTGTAATGAAAAAGTCTTATCAGTTGATTTAAGATAAAAACTCGCCTCATGGTCAGGGGTAGGTATTGCTGCAGCCAGGTTGTCACCAACACTAGAAAAGTAGTTATTAAAAGTTTCGGCTATGTCCGCTGGTGACGTTGATTGTTGATCATCAAAATTTAATTCTAATACTCCGTTTATTTTGCCACTATTTTTAGAACTTAATTCTTTAATTAATTTCCATGTTTTCCTCATGTCACATTTATTAAGTTCAAGGTTGCTTGTAAAATAGTTTCGTTTAGCTGCTTTAACTTCATTGTTGATTCGATTGCGAGTTTGCTTATAATGGTGCCAAACGTGGGGATCATTAGACAAATTGACCTTCTTTTTTAAGTAATCTCGTTGCAATATTTTTTGTTTTAATCCTTTTGTAATCCAAGGGGATTTCCGATTTTTAACCCGCCTGGATCTCAATGGTGCATGTTTGTCAATTGTGCTCATTAAGTTTTCTTTCCATAGTTTCCACATCATATTGGGGTCCCCAGAACAATAGATACTATGCCAATCTTTTTGTTCAAGATCTCTTAGATAATTTTCTCTATTAAAGTTCTTCATTGACCTAATATGTACTGTGCGAGGGCTCCCTTGTACATAATGAGCCTTCCGTATTACATAAATTAATGAATGATCACTTATTGACAAAGGTAAAACTCCAGAGTTTACAGCATGAGTAGAAGTATTTGTAAGGCATAAGTCAATTAGGGTATTGGAAGTTGACGTAGTCCGAGTGGGTTTATCAATCAATTGCTCAATACCATAAATATGTAATATCTGCGTTAATTTGTTTTTACTTGGTAATGCAGCAGCCGACATGAAATCAACACTTAAATCACCCAAGAGGAAGTATTCTAAATTTTCTGCATCGAATGACCCAATCATTTTTTCAAATTCAGCAAAATGACTCATTGGTGAGTCAGGAGGTCTAAACCAAGTACTGATTAAAACAGACTTAGATCGCGGTTTATCTCCACTACCAAATTTTCAAGAATTGTAGAGTACAAGTCTTCCCTAATTTGGTAATTGATATTAGTCTTAATGTAAATGCACACACCCCCACCATTGCGTCTATTTACATTTCGGTCTCTCCTAACAATCCCAAAACCAGATAAATAGAACTCCTGATCAGTAATTGAAGAATCAAGTTTTGTTTCATTAATGCACAGTATGTCTATTTTAGCATTACTAATAAATATTCGCAATTCGTCAATGTGAGCAACAAGACTATTTATATTTAAACATGCAATTACCATACCACGATGGGATGGTATTGTGTTTATAGTATAATTTAAGTTACTAATATTATTATATTCATTTAACTCACCCAGACTGGTTGAATATTCCTTATCCATACCCGGTCGAACATCAGAATTATTAATAAACGGCTCCCACATGGCAAATTCCTGATGACTCTTGTATATATAATTTATTAAATTTCGTGCCATTAAACTTGTACCTTGTTTGTTTAGATGAATTTTACTCTTGTTCAAATGTTGAGCGGTAATATTGGTATGATCGATAAAAGCCCAGTTTTTATCGATGTATGACTGTTTTAACACTCTATTAACTTCGTTTACTTTGGATGCCAATATCTCTTCGTCGGATCTTGTGATTAGGCTAGATATAATTACCTCCGTCTCTGGAACAGAGTAGCTAATTGATTCTCCCAATGCAATAATTTCTCTGCACATCTATTTGAGCTCTCACAGTTCTTCAGATTATTTGTACCTACATGTAGGACAAGCTTGCCTGGTTTCTTCCGAATAAGAGATTTAATATAATCTGTCATATCCTGTGTCGTGCTTCCGGGAAAGGAAGAAACTCTAACTTTAGTGTTTGCCCTCGACATTTTATAGCCATTAATATGTTTAATCATGGAGTCACCGGCAACTATCCCTGTAGTGCCCGTGTTAGCTTTTCTTTCTTTAGCAATCATCGACCCATCTATTGCTTGTTTATTGCTTGTTTATCGCTTCGCGCTTCTCCGTATGTTTGAGGCAAACTGTCTTCTGTAGCAGAGTATTCTCGCGATTTCTCAAGCACTTGATCTTTACGATTCCTTTTCTTCTTCTGCTTACCTTTAACTTCAACCCACAGGATTTCTTCTTTTTCAACACAATCACTGGCTGTCTGCTGGGAGTTGTCTTCCTGAATTATTCTAATTGCTGTCGTCAAACTTTTCTTCTCACCGGCAAGCAACTCAATTTTCTCCTCAAGGTCTTTTATTTTCTCGTTAGCTGATTCCAAATTATTTCTTAATTAAGTCTTCTCCTTTAGGCAAGTGTCAGTATTACAAATCAAACCTATATCTTCAACTTCGCAAACTTTCAGTCGGTACTTCAGACTTTCAATGTCACCCTCGATACGCTTGAATTGTTGAACAAGTTCGGTGCAATGGCACGATTTGGTATCTGGTTCGCATGGAAAGGATATTTCATAACTGGGTTGATTCGTTTCTTTTTGATGTTCCGTAGTTGCTTCATTGCTTTGACTTTCGGCAGTTAATAAATTCTCGACGATTTCGTTCTTGTTGCCATTTTCCATTTCATGGCGATGATTGTCGTTGTGGTCTTTTGCTTCGACGCCTTCGACGCTTTCGATCTTTGTGGCTAATTTTTCCAGCTTTTTACTCACATTTTGTTTACTATCATCTTTCATAACTACAAGTTTTCTTGTACTTTTCCTCCCAGTCCATTTGATTACGTAATCTTTACTTGTAAAGAGCTTCACTTCTCCACCCAGTGACGACCATTTGCCATTGCCAATGTTTAGGTTAGTCTTTCACGAATTTTTTTAAGCTTTCTAAATAGCCTTCCCAAAACAATTCCTCGCCAAGTTTAATAAGATTAGTCGACTTACATGGCGTAGAAGTTGGGATTATATTAGGCTCCCGTACATTTTGAGAAGAGCCAAAATGATCTTCAGAGATGACAGAGCTATCGAACATACGTCTGTCCGCCATGATGCCGGAACATAAGAGTTAATCGCTCTTATGTTGCGCCAGTTTCTCAAACCTTTTGACTATCTACATAGTCTTTTAGCTATGTCTGTCTCTTTTGCATGTGTAGATTCTGGGTAGTCTGAAGATGCTCTAGTTAAAGGGGAAGCCATCCTAAATTGTTGTAACGGGGAAATGTCATCTTTCCTTTGCATTCTTGGCCTTTTTTCTGTTGTTAATATAAATATTTTTACTTATTATCCTGAGAGTGGGTATAGATATAAATGATTATTTAATCGTCGAATAAAACCATATACATCTCTGGAGACAGGTTTAGGTGGTGATAATGTCCATGTTTTATTTTGTTTTGAAGGTGATCTTTAGTCAGGTGATACCTTCAAGCCAAACCATCGAGATGATTCTAAATAGCATCCTGATGTTGGCAGCGTTGGTAATTTTATCAAACTTTTCCATTTTAGAGGTAGGGCTGGTGATACAGTTTTTGAAGAGCACCTTAACAAATGCTCCAAAAATGTCAGCTGCATTTCAAAAACCACAGAGAATCAATTCATTAAATTGTATGGTGATGTTATTTCTGAAACTATTGTTAAGGAGGTTAAGGAAAGTATGTTTTTCTCTGTCGTAGCTGATGAAGCTGCAGACTGCTCAAATAAGGAACAAATATAACTTGTCTTGCACTTTGTTGAAGGGGATATGAATATAAGGGAGGATTTCATTGGATTTTTTCATTGTACATGGAGTTTATCAAGGGCTGGTCTTTCAATTGTTTTGTTGAAATCTTTGAGGGACCTTAATTTGAATATCAATCATTGTTGTGGTTAGGGTTATGATGGAACAGGAGCAATAGCTGGTCACATAAATGGACTATTTGCTCATTATTTTAAATTTGAACAAAAAGGCTGCTTTGTACACACATTGTCGCAGCCATCATCTTAATTTAGCAATTTGTCAATCTTGCTCTGTACCTTTAGTTATGAATGTTCTGACACAAATGAAAGAGCTGTCATATTATTTCAACTTCTTTCAAACACGTCAAATGCTTTTTGAGAAATATGTTTTGGTTCTCTATCTTGATTCAAGAAAAAATGAAATTAAAAGATGTTTGCTGGACCATGTGAGTTGACTGTGTTCATTGCCTGGACGCATTTGAGGAATTATTTGTTCCGTTATATATTACTTTGAGTAAAATGAGCTTGAATTTCGAAAAAAAAGTTAATCCTAGTACCTTCTCCACTGCATTATCACTTTTAGCACTTATTTCTTCCTTCCAGTTTATTGTAATGTTAGTGATCACTAAGTAGAAGTTGAAATATTTTTGACCTTACACTGCCTGTCACATAGCAGTTACAGACAAAGGAAATTGACATTGAACTCATACACACATCAAAGAATCTAGAGATAATAACCAGGAGTGAAATTGACTTTTATCATGACCAATGATAAATGGTATAACCAAGCAATTTCTTTGGCTGCCAAGATTGGTGTATTATCACCCACATCAGCTTTGAAAGTATCTGGTTACCATTTTTTCATAATTTTCAACATGCATGAAATTTGTCCATGTGGAAGACCCATTTAAAAACATACAGTGTTGATATTCCTTTATCCAAGTAAAACCAAATTCACTCTGGTGCTCTTTATGAAATAAATAAGTTATGAGTTAAGGAAAAAGTTTACCACTGTACCTGACACCTCACACATTTGCAATTATTTTAGCATGTATTATCATACATGTCAAACTATCATCCAATCATAATTTTTATGCAATTATAAGCATTCTTGTTTCATAAATACAATAATTCTATCTTTGCAGCCATCTCTTGCATGGCTCTTAATACCCAGGATGATATAGCGAGATGAGCTCATTTATGTCCATGAAATGTCCCGTACGGTCGGTATTAATAAAAGCCTCTTTTGAAAGATGAGTATCTGGAGCCTGAAAAGCAGGCTGAGTGTCCATGTCGGACGAATTGCGTACAATATATGACGATGTTTTCTAGGCATGCTGATGAGCTCTGACATGGAGCGAAACTTTCGATGTAGAATTTTTTATAAAATATTTTGTCAAAAACAAAATAAAATGGGTTGTTTGAGACACAATTTGAAGACACAATTTTTTTAAGAAGTCTCAGAATGCAGGAAATGCCGTTTCCGAGATCCAAATTTCAAAAAATTTTCGGGGGAGCAAGCCCCCGACCCCCTAGTTGGATTGCGACTTCGGCGCAAGTTCCTCATCCCACAATATTTGTGTACCTAAAATATTTTCTGGATCCGCCACTGAGTAACAGACAGCCCTTATGGGCTTGTCATTACATTGAATAATGCAATCACAGTAATACTTGTTTAAAGCTGTAGCCTTTTCTACTGGTGAAACATTATACAGATAGCACTTGAGTGGTGCTGAGATTTCCTGTGAAAATCAAATAAGATAAAATGCGAAATAGAATAACTTTTACAAAATTTCGCATGTTACTATGGAATTGAAACGTTTTCACATGTGAAATTCTCATTTCAGATATGAAAATTAATTTCACATATGAAGTTTTCATTTTACATGTAGAATTGGAATGTCTGATTCGTATGTGAAATGATATATATCTTTGTAAGGGAATAGATAAGAATGCCAAAACATTTGATATATGTAAAAAATTTAGAATTATCAAAAACTAATGAGTTATTCAAAAGGCTGCTGACTAGTTTAGTGCCTGGTCTCCAGGATGGATGCTGGATAAAATCCATTCTTATAGTGTTGTTTATAGATAAGGAATACTAAAGTCAGTGCTTGAAATTTACTAAGACAGTATCAAAGAAAGTCTGTATGGTATAGTCTAAAACTGATCAACAATTCATGGGGAAAATGCAAAGAAATCAAGATTAATCAATGTCTGTATGCCCCGATACAGAACTGATTAAATGAACATCAGTTCTGCATCACATTTATAGACACCAGTGTCCGTATCAAAAATGTTTGCATCGGCTTTCCCACACTCAAATCGAAATTTTACGGTAATATATAAGGTTTTTTAGCTTTTCTTTCTGCTCAATATTAATGCGAAATGTAGTAATATGGATGTTCACTTACAACAGCCGTGTAGTTTTGTATCGGGACACAGTATACCCCGATACAGAACCGTCACTCATTATGTAAATAGTACATATTGAATAATTTTACCACTAGGCATCCTCTCGGAGAGTAGTGAGAACAAAGCATTTGGCTATTACCTTTATGCACCTGTGCCTCAGATCTTCAGAGCCCGGTTGTTCAGAAGGCGGTTAGCTTTATCTAGGTTAGTGAAATGTTTGTCGGATAAAATTATAGGGAAGCAGGAAAGGCTGTGTGAAGTTTTCTGTTCAAACGTGATACAGATACAAAAACGCTTTGTCGTAGAAACATTAAACTAAAGTTGACAAACAGAAGATACCCGTCAAAACAGGCGACTAAATTTTTAGCCCAAGGTTATAGGTAAAATCGTAAGGTTAAATTTTAGTAGGTAAAAAGGGTTTAGCAACAAATGTTACTATGTGATTTGTATTTTATCTAGTATATATGGTACATAAATACTACTGAAAATAATACTAAGAAAGCTGCATTTGAAGTGGTCCAAAAATAGTTATGGAGGATACTGCAAACAATAATCATCATTAAAAAATCTTACCTTGATTTCACTGGTGAATAGAACGGTTATGATCTTTGAAGGAAAATAGACAAAAAATGTTACAAGATGTCATTAAATATTTGGTAAAAATGTTAATGAAGAGAGATTTCTGTTAAGAACTATTTATTGGGTTTTGATTTAGTTAAAAAAAGCACCACATTTATATATATATTGAGTTTAATGGATGATACTGACATGTTTGTATAGAAGCGGTATAAAAATTATTAACTGGATAACAACACAACAACACAAAAACATTGACTACAATAGTTACCTCAAAATTAGAAAAAATTATGTGATTTGGAACAGGATTTAAGAGTGGGCTTATAATTATCATTCTCATAGAAATGCGAGGATGTTAATACGTTCCCCTAGTTTGGTTGAATAACCTTTGGCTTTTGTCTTACAACGGTACTATGATAGTAGTCATACAATTGTATGGAATGATAATTATTAAAACTGAAAAGCCAAAGAATGTGGTGCCTTCATACTGTATGTTTAAGTCATTTGTGTTGTGGTGTTTGTCATCTAGACGGTACCTAAAGATTGTAGAAGATTTTAAGTTGGTCAGCTTTTCAAAAGTAATTGGCTGAATGACACACGAAGACAGTGCTTTCATCCTGCTTAGTGCTACATAGCAGACTCCAGCAGTCTTCTCAGACCTATAAATGTCTATGCATACCTTTGACAATGTAAGCCCTTAGCTTTTATGAATGGTCATTGCCCATGCAAGTTTAAGAGGTAACTGCTGTCGTTCATGGGAGACATCTGTAATCTGAGCTGGGACTGTGACTGGGCATGTAGGGAACACATGATGGGATAGTCTCACTAAAAAATGGATATCTGTAATTGTCAAATTGGGCAATAATTGTAATAGGCAGATCTGGTGGCTGGTAATTCTTCTGGTAGACAAAATGTACAACTGTCCCAGTAGCTCCATTGCAGGAATCAACACTTGGCCATAAATTCATTGCTAGCATAATTTTCGCACCTTTGGCTAAAAAATAGTAATGGTTGGAGGGCCTCACATGTCGGCAGAGATAATCTTTTTGGCCGAACGAGAAAGATGGCGAGCACTGATGTAGGGAGTGGGTTGCTTAAACTTATTTAGTTGCTCATGATTGTAATTTGCAACTTCCTCATTACTGTAAAGCAATCGAGTTGCATCATCAAACTCCACAAAGTCACGAACACTTGATGGTTCACGTGTCACCAGCAGTTTCCAGTCATCAACAATTGATTCACCTTCGCGTAATCGCAACAACGTCCTAAACTCTTCTTGCGGAGGAGCAGCACCTTTTACTCGCTGATTGACAGTTAGCTTGACTACTTTGTCAAATATTCTGTAAGTCAGCTATCCCTGTTTACCAATACTATTTAAGGGCTTAGCATGATAGAGTGGTTTATCTACCAAGGAGGGAAATTGAGCTCGGTTCCCAAATAAAATCAGAGATAAGCCATCAAGGCCCTTGTCATAAAAACCAGTTGCTTGTTTGCAGCGCCTGTCTATCCAATCAGAGGTTATTTGGCCAAGCATTGAATACTGGTCGGTCACAATATACTCTATGTTATTTAAGCTCTCTTGCAATCTTTTTAAACTCTGGCCTGTCAAATCTTTATTTCCCCTTGCTCCCACTGGCAATTTCAACAGTGAGTGAATTGTAACACCGCTGATATTAAAGGAGGCTTTACCAGTTGTGGCTGTAACTGCACATATACTTTGCAAAAGTTGACGAATGCCATTTATTAGATAACTTCTTCCTGTTCCAACACCACCAATTTTAAGACAGAGTGGCTCTTTGTCATCAGATGTGTCTGCAGAATGGTCCTTTACAATATCATGTCCAAGTATTTGCACTTCACGGAAGCCGTTGGCATTAACTTTCTGGAAGGTTTCTCGTGGAACTACAGTTCCTTGTTCTTTGTTGGTTTTGATCCATGTAGGCATTTAACCAATTTGCTGATCAGTGTATAGTGGTTTAAATCCTGATGTCAATCATGCCTGAGTGTTCACAGAAACATCCAGTGGTACAATTTGTTCTAGACATTGAATACTACATTCATCCCGAATTTTTGTATTGGTAATGTCTCCTGAACAAGTAATTTGTGCCTCTAAGTCGTGAAATGTGGACTATTTTACCTTTTCCATTTTGTAACTCTGCCTCTTTGTTGCCAGTTGAAATTGCTTGGCATCATTGGTTTCATTTGCCCTAAGCGACCTATCACTTTCCTTCCTTTTAGCCAGATTTTCTTGTCTAACTTCAGAACTTTCACTATGTCTCTTTCGCTGTTTATAATTTCTGCCTTTTGAGAGTCTCCTTTGCTATGCATCACCTATTTGAGCATTTCTGTATAACTCATCATATTCTTTCTGTTTTGAAAGTCTCGAACGCCTTTTCTCATTGCTTTTCTTATATGTTTGTAAGCACTTGTATTTTCTCTATTTCAAAGTCTCTGTTGCCTTGCCTCGCTGCTCTCATTAGATCTCTGTA
The DNA here is from genome assembly GCA_036872915.1 of Nanipora kamurai. Lineage (NCBI taxonomy): Eukaryota > Metazoa > Cnidaria > Anthozoa > Scleralcyonacea > Helioporidae > Nanipora > Nanipora kamurai. The sequence continues at coordinate 40,959 of JBAHVQ010000412.1, read as the reverse complement.
ATTGTTTCTGTTCTCTCTCATTTGAAAACTTCTGTCGTCTTGCATCGGTGTTTTCATCGGAACTTTGTAACTTCTCTCGTTTTCTTTATGTAAGTTTTTTTACACGAGTGACTTTAGCCTGATTGTTTTTAGCATGCACTGTTGATACGTAATGTAAATTTGTAATAGATCCCAAAAATACAGTTCTTCGTCCCCCTGTGAATTAAAAGGACTTATCATTGTTGCTTGCTCTGAATGTATATTAGAATCAACAATATGAATAACAATAGAAAAGGTATTAGCTGCTACGTAAATAATATTATCACACCAGGTTCTCTGCTCAGACATGTCTTGAATATAATTTTTCGGTGAAACATTTGCTGTGCTTTCAATATACAGTTCTGGATGGGTAATCATGTGATTGATTTCAGCCATATGGATTTGAAAATAGAAAGCACAATTACCGTAAAGTTCACGACCAAAAGATGCAAAAAAGCAATAATCTGATGAGCTGAAAACAATCAAATGATTGTCGCCCAACTGAGGCCAGTTTGTTGACTGAAGTATTTCATGCATAAATCTGATTACCAGTACTTCTTGAGACATTCATGACCCTTTTAGACCAATGATTACATTAATATATTTTTGCATAAATTTCTTAAAATGTATCCTGCTGGTATCATGTTGTGTATTGTAATCATAACAATTTACATTATCTTTGTTATTTATTTCTTGAAAAAGTTGTTATACGTAATATTTGAAATTTTTATTACAGCATCTGCAAAATTCTTTCAGTGGTACCTCATTAAGAGCACCAATCAAACATTGTGGTAAGCAATGGCTGTTTGATAGCACAGTAGGGTCATACTTATAATAACAAACACAAAGAATCCCAAACACAATTAATCTCGACCAAGCTACCTAAATTATTACTTGCAAATGTCATGTCACTAGTTCCAAAAGTTGACGAGGTTAGAGACTTTCTCATACGTCACCAGATTGACATAGCATTTATAACGGAAACTTGGCTAAGAGAATAGCCGACTTGCGAATTTTTTGATGCAAGTGGACTGGTTCCTAAATTTTGCATCAAAACGAGGCGCCGTGCATCG
>JBAHVQ010000412.1:16810-31036 GCA_036872915.1 Nanipora kamurai | reverse complement strand
AACATGGCTAGTCGGGAAATTAGCGATTAAATTGCCCTTCGCCTCGGTAAGATTTGTAAAAGTCCTCGGGCTTCGCCGTTGGACTTTCACAAATCTTCCCTCGGCGGCAGGCAATTTAATCGCTAATTTCCCTCAAGCCATGTTATTACTTATAATAATGCACCATCACAATGATGGCGTCACATGCGATACAGGTTCACTCTTGTATATTTCGTTGTGTTTAATTGTGATGTAATATGGTGCTAAATCAAATAAATATTCAAATATTCAAAATAATTAAACTGATGCTGTGTGTATGCAATAACCCCCAAATCCCCTGCCCACGGTTTTCAAGACATTTAAGAATCCTGAATTTTAATTTTCAGGCATTCCAACCCCTGGACCCCCCAAAACCGGGACATTTAGCATTACTACACTCAGAAGTTCAATTGATCGCGCCTTTTTTTCCCCTGCCAATTTCCCCCTCCAAAATAAAACATGTACATCTATCTTCTTTGTTAATCAAGTTACAGCCTATAGTTTAATTTTACATACACCAGAAATAAGCATAGGGAATTAAATTAAAAGTAGGAAGCACATATCATTCTACAGGAGTAACTAAACTGTTTACGATAACCACTGCTTCGGGGTTCTTTCAATCCATGTATTAAACTTAATACGGTAATACCAGAGCGACAAGAAAGGGTAGTCATTCATTAGTTGATACACTGATAAATAGGGGCATATATTAAACATAATAAGGTATTGGAAGCATTCTAAATTACCTCTTACCGTTCTCTTCACTCAGTTCAGTACATAGTCTTGTTGGCAGAAGGGCGATTGGCGAACATGGCGGTAATTCTCGTTCCCAGAGCCCGCGTTCCTTTTGGACACCCCCAGGAACAGCTAGATCTTTGGCGACCGGGATAATAGAACGCAAACCGGCACAGCGGGACAAAACGGTCTAAATCGGGACTGTCCCGGTGAAGCCGGGACGGTTGGAATCTTTGAATTTCTAATTGGCAATATGTCATAAAATGTCTTCGAACGATGACTATTCAAAATTAAGACTAAGAAATTTCCGTTAATCGAGAACCTTGCCTCCCCTGACTAATGTTGCGCGTCAATTGGCCCTGCGGCAGGATCCTTTCTAATCGATTTTGCAGGTTACATAGAAATGCGCGGGACCCCATAGAATTAACGAGTACATTTTCAACTCTCCTCGAGTCAATTATAATCAGTAGTGACGGATTTATTTAAAGTGGGGTGAAAGGGGTTTCTATAACGTTTGGCGTTGATGATACAGCGTTTTTTGGAACAGGTAAAAAAAGCATAGATAGAACCATGTTCACTACTATTAATATCCACTGATTGTTCGACCTTATTGACAAGTTAATACAGGATTGACAATTGAACAATACTCTGACAGCATCGTGATCATGGCTGAACGTTCTTAACATTGCTCAAGATGGGCACTAAAACATTGTTTACCCTCGTCAAAAACAGGACCTTTTTGTTGTGCAATTTTATACATGTAGATTTAAATGACACAATGGTGGGGTTACTCGTCTTTGCGTGTGTTTTCATACGGGAAAACATTTTATTCTTTTCAATCATCACAAGTGGTAACCGCAGCCGTAAGCTTAAAGAAAAGCGCGGTATTTTCCAATTTGGCACCATACAACTTCATGAGTTTAACAAACACCTTTTTACCTTTAGTTTTTTTCATCCCTCTCATACCTTTGTATTTCCTGTCTATTTAAATATTCACCACACCTTTGTGTCAGCTTACTGATTGACGATAATAACAAAGGACTCATCACTTTATCATTTTGCTTTCCCTTCCGCTGTTTAGGCAATTCTGATCGAAGTATAAAAGCATTTATTGGCAGTTCTAAAATCGAAGTCAAAATCACTATATTAATATGTAACTAATGTCCGTCTATAATGTCCAAGCCACGCGTATTTCCCTGTTGCCTTATGTCATATCATCGAGAACCCAGTCGGCTGAGTCTATGAATTGCTTACTACCTTGTCACCATGTTACCATTGTACTATCGGTATATTATGCTATTTCCCCGTTCTCTAATATTCGCATACCCCAGCAGACTTATTTACTATGTCTGCTACGTTAACACTAACATCACTTCATTGTTGTATTGTACAATTGTCCTGTTAGCTAACTGCCATGTATCTGGACACTCATTTAGATTGTAACCAGGAAATGGTTATTTTCTTCTTATTATTAACGAATTTTTACATTAAATGTAACCTTTTACTGATTACATAAGTTTGTAAGACCTATTTAGGAAGGACGCGACGACATCTACTTGTAATTTGCATCGTTAATTGGCCTATAGGAGGTGCGTCGGTAAGGAAAGTTCCTTGCTAGCTTTTAAGCTATTGTTCAGGTCAGAATTTTCGCGTTGATGTATAAAGCTTCTAAGATTAATAAATTGTTGAGGTTATTAATAATTAGTAAGGAAAATTCAAAAGAAATGGATGTTTAATCAATATCTTTAAATCGGTAAGAGATTTCGCCTTGACTTACATAAACTTTTTCCTCAATTTACTAAGTTAAAATCACTCCAACTTGAAAAATAATTTGAAAACATGGCTATTTAGATGCCGTTGATAAGTTAGATTAAGCATTCGCATCCGATCTGAAACTGATTTACAAAGCAAGCCTGCAGCTGGCCTTGTAAATCAGATACAGATCGGCTGCTCATGCTTTACCTATAACTTATAAAGTTGTCGGCAGCCATTAGATTACATTGACATATTCTACGATTTCACTCTGGCTAAATACCGATGATTTCCCTCTGAAAGGGAAGATCTCTGATTGTGAAAGAAGTAAAGAGACAATAATTCTGAAAAAAACCATAGCCAGCCGATAATTTGAAAGAGTATAAAACAAAACATATTCCAAGACCAAGTGGTCTGATGATGAATTTGTAATAAATTCGAAATATTACCATTTAAAAATTCTCTTGTTTTTTGGCTCATATCTTGAGTTATGAAAAATGATTTTAGTTGGAATATGTTTAGTTTTATAATTTTCTTAAAGTTGCGTGCGCATCAAACTCAATACACCACGTGGAAATAAACGAAGTGTGACTAATAGTGTGACTGAGGTGAAAGAAATTCAACAAGTTTTGAAGTTATTATCTGTAAAACTTATTTCTCTTACCTTTGGAGTTAATATCTTTAGAATCAGACCACAATCTTTCGTGTTTTCCCAGTAGTTCGTGAATCGTGCTCATCAAGATTGATACGTGCGTGACTTTGAAAAAACGGCGGATCTGTAACAATATACTCGGTCCTGTAATTAGCAGTAAGAGCCCTCGCTGTGACAGGAACTACAGGGTGACGCATGCCACTTGGATGATGTACTGATCAACGGGATGCCTGGTCAAACATTCTTCGATTATCCTTGCTTTTAATGAGGTCATAAACTTAACCCTTGCTCTGCGAGGGACCCAGACCTTCTCTTGACAAACAATACCGTCGCTAAAGTAGGAAAAATATGAAGCTCCAAATTAACGGAGGGCGATAAGGTAATGCGACGTGGTTTTTAAGTTTGTGAAGAAGACATTATATTGTGTTATGTTTGGGCAGCATCGCGTCCAAAATTTCACTGAAAGGATGGTTTTGTTTGTTTTTTAAAAATTGAAAAATCTTGTCGCTTTGCCACTTCATGACATTATATTGTGTTACATTTGGGCAGCATCGCGTCCAAAATTGCATTGATGGGATGGTTTTGTTTATTTTTTAAAAATTGAAAAATCTTGTCGCTTTGCCACGTCATGCTCGTTGTATTCGGACCTTTAGGTATGGTACATTAATTGTGCAGCCCCATGCAACTTCCAAGTGGTAAACATCTCATCTTTTATCTTTCCTGATACGGATTCTAAAATAAAATTAATTATCCTTTTCTCAGCAGCATGTCTCATCTTTTGTTTCCGGGGGAGGGGATTCGACTTGATAACTAGTCAGGAGGTGCTTCAATCCCGGACAAAGCGAACCTGCAAGTGTGTTTGGTTGTTATGCCAGACATGCGATACGATTTCTGGTCTTCCTCTCAGCTGTCGAGAGCAGATCGAGTGTTTCGTTTGGCTCGAGACTTGTTCAGTCTGACCTCGGAACAAAACAGAACAGAACATACGTCACCATAATTAAAAATAAATTACTAATATTTAACTAGATATCCGCGGACTAACTATTAACAGAGTTTGCAGAAAATCAAAAGTGTAAGGGAACTCCATCCTGATGAAGGCCAGAAATATCGTGAAATATAAAATATAAGAAATAGCGTGAAATAATATCCCAAACTACAAAATTCGGTAATGCTTCAGTTTCTCTTCCCTCGTGTAACATCAATCGCATCCACAATCCACACTATATACATTAATGACAATATCCATACCAACTTAAGTTACATACATAAGTTACATTACTTTCACTACAACGCCGGTGGAGGTCCTACTACCTAATTTATTTTATGAAAAAGAGAGAAAAACAACGACTTCATGTGTTCTCGATTGTTGACGTTGTTGTCAAATCTTGTGTGAAATCATAGATTGAAAACATATACGCCGTCGAAGACTCCTTTTGATGCTTTTTGCATGTTTTTAATACTTATGCGCTGAATCCTCAAACAATTCAACTTAAGTAGAAAAATACGACAGCTACCTACATACATAGTTAGACATAATTGACTAAGATACATACATTATTAAAGATAATTCGAGCGTTTAGTTCCCACTTTTCACCCTTCATAGACGTTGTATTCCTGATTTAGAGCGAGTAACTTCCCCTTTTCGTCATGCAGTAATTACCAATGGATCTAGAGAATTCTAGGCTTAGAATATAAAATAACAAATTAAGCGTCACCGCCCAACGAACACGTGACCAAAGGCAAAAACCCTTTGTCGCCACTTGGAGTCTGTTTCCTCTAGTTAAATACATTATCAGGCGTTAGAATGAACATAATTGTTCTGGTGCTCAGACATCTGTCGAAAGAAGAGGTGAAAAGTCAAGTCTTCATGTTTGTGTATTCCTTGTTTAATAGTCTTCAAACTATCATCGCGTTTTTTTGTTTTTGATGATCTATTCAAAGAATCCTTTGAGTTAAAAGGTCCAATTAGGGAAAATACTCAGACTAAGTAAGTGGAGAGCTTATAACCCAATGGCAGCGGTTTTTCACTTTTTCCCTGTAATTTTCAGTCGACTGAGGAACTTAAAAGTGTTTTGCACTTCCCTTGCAACACAAACACATTATAAAGTTGAAATTTCAAAAGGTCAGTGTAGGGAAACATTTTTTTGTCATGTCATAACAAGAAAATTATTAAGAGTTTCTACGTGAGCCAGGCTTCACATTTCAGGCCAACAAACTGAACTACGATTTCAGACTAAGCTAACTCTACCATGTCTCAGAAATTTGGTCCCAAACTTGTCCTAAAACCGTTAAAACATTAACCCTATAAGTGCTAACCTAATATTTTTGGCCAATATTGTCGATGTTTTCTTGTCAAACTCCAACATCTGGGACAACAATAAACGAAAGGCTTGTTTTAAGTTCAACAGGAATTTGTTCGAAAATACCGTGGCCACCATCCAAATCCCCCTTAGTTTTGCATATATTTCCAAGCTGGTTGATAAATACTTGTAAACAAAGGAATTCCATAAATTATTCAACCAGTTGAACCTCGGAACTTTGAAGTAGTCCTTCAGGTGGATGTTTTGACGCCATATCCACAGGTTCATTTTTTAAATTTGCATTTTGGAATATTTGAATGTATTTAAGTGGCAGTGGTATTGAGCTAAAGTACATTTGATTCAGACTTCACTGTGGTGAAGTGGATGATTGCAACAGCAATGAAAGCCATTTTGGCGCTGGTTTTTGTAATCTGCTTTGTCTTGACAGGGACAATTTCAGCTGAAAATGTCGATTCCGAAAAAGGTGGAGAAACCGCTGAGTTCACTGAAAGCCAAGATGATTGGGATGGTGAGTTCTTAATGCAAGAACGTGTTATGAATGATTTTTCTTTATCAGATGTTATGTTTTTCATGTTGCACAGTGCGTTTAGAAATAAAAGACTTTTTCAGCAGTAAGGGGAACCATCCAACGTCTTTATCCCCAGCTCATTTTTCATGCACTGTCTCTTAACCATCACTGTTTTCTCTTAACCATCTTGGATTAAATCTATTTGGTTTAAAACAAGTAAAACTCACATTATAAAGTTCGAGATAATCTGGTAATTTGAACTAATGCTGAAAGGGAAAACTTAGTCTGTCTTAATTGCTGTAAGTGCCACGCAAGCACATCATAAAAATGTTTTATATTAGAAAAAAGAATCTTTGTGAGTTAAAAGACAGGAAAAAGCAAGACAATGGCCAATTAATCAGAAATGGATCTTCTGTTTCATCAGCGCTTGCTGTAATACCGTAGGTATGAAAGCGCAAGTCAAACGCTCGAAAATTACACAAAGAGGATCTTTTTTCGACCTCTACGAAGACTTCAACAGAATCCACGATGTTTTTACATTACCATACAAATAATCTTTAAAACAAGGGACCGGATGTTTATTTCAGGGTTTAACTAGCAGACTCTGAAGTCTAGACTTAAAATCTCGTATTTTCATCGCATGCCTACATAAAGCTGGTGCAGTACTTTTAATGTACCAATAGTACATGATTCACCCATTTACTTTTAGAGTAAACAGCACGACATAATCACTCTTGCTTGAAAATTTCCAGGGTAAATTTACCCGCTCCCCCCTCAGCTCTTTTCAAAAGGATTATAAAAGGTTTTATTGCAAATGCGATCAAAATGCTTGCTGTCGTATTTACAAGAGTTCAACTTTCGTAGTACTACGACTTCATCAGACACATTTCTTAGTGTTTTGTAATTGTCTAAAAATCTTCGAATTTCTGAACATTTTTGGAGAATGAATAACAAATGATAAGTAAATGACAAAACGATCAAGATTTGAATTATGCTAATATTTGGTTTCCTTTTCTCATATGATAGATGCCTTCAAGGATAAACAACAAAATAAACTCGCTAAATTATTCGAAGAGGAACAAGTAGCGGAAGAAAGCAAAGGTTTTTATCACTTATATTAGTTACGTTGTGTAGCATTTATCTAAGAGGCTGTTTTGTTAATGTTCTTTTTTTTTGAAAACGCTGGCGAGAGAGCTCGTTCTCAGTCACTAAGCAACTTACATGCTGTGTAAAAATAAGACGCAAACTGAAATAAGAGTGGCAAGTTAATCTAAAAACAGTGTTTATAATGTTTCGACGTATTAAATCGTCTCATTAGTCCTTCAAGAAACAGTAAAGTGAACAAATGGTCGAGATTACTGTAATGCAAACATGGTAATCTTATTTCCTCTCATTTTCTTCTATAAGTTAATCTCAAGGAGGAACAAAAAGACGAACTACCTGAAGATTCAAAAACGGAAAAAAGCGCGGATAATACTAGCGAAGGTATACAAGCATTTACTGTCACATGTATACATGACAAGATCATTCCAGTATTTCATTACGTCCTCGTGATAAATTATCTGGCATGCCATGCTGATATTGTGATGTTATTTCCACTCAGAAGATAATATGCTGGAACAAAAACAAGATGCTCTTATTACAAGTTCCAGAAGGGTGAATAATGAGGATAAAGACGACGAAAACCTGGATGAGAGTAAAGGTATTGAGTTGTTCATTCAAATAATCATCATTTCTATTAGGTAACTTCTTGCATTTCCTATTATCTTCTGAGAATGCTAATATTTATTGTGATTTCTTTGTTTCAGCGAACGATGATGAATTAGCTGAAAATAATGAAAAGGAGGAAATTGCAGATCTGAGTAAAGGTACTAGCAGTTATTATTAGTAGTTATTTTTTCATTTATGCAAAGTAAAATCATTTTGCTCTACGTCTTCCACAGTGATAAATTACCTGTTTTAATTGAGCTAAACTAAAGATCTCGTTTGATCTATGATGATGTCGTGGGAAAGCAAAACGATTTGCTAGTGAAAATGAACTAGCCGAATTTTAAAAAGGAAATAAATGTGGATGAGAGTAATGACGGCAAAAAGTTGTTTGATCATGGGGGGACTATTCGTATAAAAAATGGAACAGGGAGACATTCCTCAGAACTCACGCCAACGTTCCAGAGGGCCACAATTGACCACGACAAAAACCCCGGAAAGATTGGGTTATGGATCACCAGCGCAAGCTATGATTGGTCGTTGTGACCTTCAGCCAATCACAACTCGTCCAAGTTACCCAGTACCTAGTCTTTTTGGAGTTTCTGGAGTGGTAAGTTAAGAAATACGTAACCCATTTCCGTATTTATTAACAAAGATATCGAATAATATAAAACTGAAGTTTTTTAGTATAGGCATGAAAATATTGGGGGGTTGAGAAATGTTGCGGGGCTTATAGCCTTTCTAGTCCCCCGGTTCAGCCGCCTATGGATTTTATTATAATACTCATAATTGTGACCTTACTTCCTTTAACAAGGTAATCTCATGGAAGAAGAGAAAGATTATCGTCCCCTTGAAGATTCTGGTAAGGAAAAAATCGCGAATACGAACGAAGGTATTAGCTGTGAGTCTCTCAATTATGCTTGACAACTTCATCCCTGGTTCGGTTTTTTCATGAATTTTCCCTTTTCATCGGAATACAAGATCTACAGATGATCAAAATGTTTCCTGTGGCGTAGCTACGAGAGGGCCTGGGAATCTAGGCCCCCTAAAATGGCTTCGCCCTCCCAGAATATTAGCCTCACTAGTATAATATGTTTGGTTTCGATCTGGATGTATCATATATGTGTAAGTGTGTATATATAAATTCCTTTTACGCCTGTTACATGCCTTGTCCCTGTTAGTTTAGTGTGAGCATTTTGCAATGATTTTAGCTAATGGTAGCATGTGGTGTTATTGCCGACATGTAGTTATCAAATAACCATGTGGTTTCAAGAAATTTTTCATTAGACTATTTCACAAGTTTATGGCCAAATAACGTTTAGTGCAGGCACCCCCAGATCCTCTATAGCTTCCCAAAATTTCAATTCTAGCTACGCCATCCAATTTTTCTGTGCTAATGTCGTGATTTTTTTTCTAGAAGGTATTGGCATGGAAAAACAATTCGATGAACAACCTGAAGATACCAAAATGAAAGAAAATGCAGACGAGATCAATGGTACAAGCAATTGTCGTATTATTTGTCTAATTAAATCATGACAGTCAGACATTAAGCAAGTCTAGAATTATCGTCTGAAAATAAAATCATATTGCTTTTATATCTAGACTATAATCCCATTGTAGAACAGAAGGATAAACCAGCAGAAGACTGGAAATCGGACAAAAATGATGATGAAACCAAAGGTATTATTTATTACGTTTTTAAAACGTGCAGTGGCCAGGGTGCGGGTAGCTACCCCTTGTATCAAATTCCGTCGACCCATCTCGTCAGCTGGTATGGTAGCCCGAAGATTTTTCTCAATTGTCTTATTTGGCCTTTTTCCCAAAATGACTGATTCTCGAGATTGTAATAAAGACGTAAGTTTGAGCGATCGTAGCCGTAGCTACAGCACACCCATCAACAGAGTTCAAATGTTCGTCTGCACATTTGCGTCCATTGCCCCCTGTCATACTGGTCCCAGCACGTAATTGGTGATATTTCTCTTCATGCCATTATCGTCTTTGGGTATTTTTGCTCGTAGGTTATTCTTTTTCATATACTTTCATCTTTGTATGTATATTCTTTCTTCGAATTATGTCATTAGATAACTCCATGGCAGAACAGAAGAATGAACTCGCGCAAGAATTCAAAAAGGAACAGAATTCAGATGCAACTGATGGTATTGGCATTATCATTTCTATATTCATTTAGATAAAGTGCTATCTATATGTCTCATTTTATATCTTACATAAGAAAAGCAGAAAGAAAAATCAACTCTCTTACTTAGCTCCAGTCTGTCATAATGTAATAATTGCAAGTTTCCGTTCATCTCTTTTGATCAACGAACAATTAATGACATTATGAGTACAAAATGTTTCATTATAATGAAACTGTTATCTCATTTCTTTCAATCAGAAAACCCTAAGGAGGAACAAAAACAGGAACTAGCTGAAGATACCAAAAAGGAAGAAGACGCTGAAGAGAAAGAAGGTATTAGAAATTGCAGTCCTTTTTCATACTTGACAAGATTGTTCCAACCCTTCGCTGCGTCTTTCATTACTATGCAGTAAACAATAAAATCTACAAATGATAAAAACGTTTTAATTTTATTTTCTTCAAAGATACTGTAAAAGAAGATGATGGTGGTGAGAAGAAAGGTATCGGCCTGAGGTCTTATTTACGTATGACAAGATCATTTCCACCTTCCGTTACATCCTACATTTAATACCTTAAAGAAATCTATCAAATTCAGGAATTATCAAAAGTAATAATCATAATGTTAACACATTATCATCTTTTTTTGTTTTTACTTTCCTCTCTGAAGATATCACAAAGAATGAAGATTCTGATGAGGGAAAAGGTATAATTCGCTGTCTTAAGCAAACTCAGTAGGATCATCGCAATCTTTCATCGTGTCTACCAACTGGTCGAAAGTCTTATAATGCTTACATTGTGCTCTCATTTCATTTAAAGATACTGACAAGGAAGAAGATGTCGAAAGGAAAGGTGTTAGAAATGGCTTCCTCATATTGCATGACATTATCATTCAACCATACGTTAGGTCTTCCGTTACCATGACGAATAACTCCGTTACAAATACAAATGACCAAAAGTAAGTTTTATAATGCTAACATTGTGATCTTATTCCCTTTGAAGGTATCGAAAATGAAGATGCCGATGAAAGAAAAGGTATTAAAAATCTGACTCATTTCTGCATGATCATTTCAACCTTTCGTTACCATGAACAAATCATATAAAATCTTTAGATGATACAAAGTGGCTGCTACAATTGTGATCCTATTTTCTTTTAAGACACTAACAAGGAAAAAGATGCTGATGAGACAGAAGGTACTAGAAATTTTTGCCTCTCGTTTTTTATAATAAGATTATTGTTGGTTTGCACGTCACGTCAAAGCGTTCGTATTCGTGTAACTTGAACAAAAAGAGTGTCATTAACTGTTATTGTATTTGGCAACATGGCCGCCGTTTCTTTATCTTCTGAATCTCAAGGGGTTGATTGCAAACCATCAATTGCAAGCTTTCATTGTCTCGACTTCTACTGTCAGAAAATGAATAGTGGTAAAATGTTTCGTTTATGGATTTAGTCTTCCTCAAGTACCAGTAGTGTCAATCTTTTGGTGTTTTTCCGAAGTCCATTTGTTTTCCATTACTAAGGAAGGAGGAAGTAGTATAGTCCGAAACATGTCGCAAATAAAGTTTTAGATTAAAACTGTTGTGTTATACTCAAAATACTAAATAATAATAATAATAATAAGTTTTGTAATGCTTACTTTATGATGTAATTTTTTTTGACAAGATAATTCCCTGGCAAAACAAACAGGCGAAGCCGTGGAAGAGGCCAAAAACGACGAAAATGCAGATCAGACAAAAAGTAAACATTGTTACAACTTTAAATTATGTTTAATAATATTATTCTAATTGTTTTTCAAATCTACCATTATCATCAGGAAAATCCCACGTGACTTTGCAAGTGTAGCATCAAATGATCACATGTAATTACATGTGGAAGAAGGAAATATGTTTCAAGTCCACATATGAAAAATGTTCATGTGTAGTTTTTCACTCGTTTATTTTAACATATAATTTAGTTTTTCTTAATGTTTTCCACATGTCTTTCACGTGTGATTTTTTACATGATCACATGTAAAAAACTTTACAAGTTCCAGTTTCACGTGTGACATTTGACATGTGGAATTTTCATAAAAGGGAAACAAATTTTCATATAATCAACCATCAATAGTTTTGTTGTAGAGGTGTTGGTGGCACCCATGAGGGATACGATGCTCCTCACTGGACCTCTGGGGAGAACAGCTTAGTGTAGGTGACAGGGTTATCCAGGATAAATAAACTTTAATTTTATTATGCTGATAGTATGATCTCGTTTTGAATTTAGAGTAAAAGTAACCTTGCTCTGCAGTCTGAGTTCTAGTGGCTCAATGGTTAGAGCATCTGGCTAGCATTCAGAAGGTTGCGGGTTCGAGTCTCGTCTGGAACTCAGAGTTTTTCTGAGTCCATGGCGTTCCATAGTTTGATCAGCAAAAAATTTCCTAAGACTTTATGATCTCATTTTGTTTGACAAGATAATCCCATGGACAAACAAAAAGATCAAATAGATGAGAATTCCCCTAAGGAGGAAAATGTGGACAAGAACGAAGGTATAAACAGTTACGCTGTAAATTATGCATTATAAGATCATTCCAATTATTTGTTAAATGCTCCATTATCTAGGAGAAATGAATAAAATTTAAGTATGATACCAAGGTGGCAGCTTGACCAGGTCAAGTTTGCTGCCATTTCTTACTTATTCCAAATACATCACATTGTTTCAAGGGAATGCATGACCAAAAGAAGTTTTGTATCAAACCTTTAGAATAATTCCATGCTTGCCCAAATGTCTTTCATGTAAATTTTGAGCCTCGAGAAAGGGTTGCGGTGGTTGCCACCCTTGTAGTTTACATATGGTGCACAAGTGTTCACATGTGAAACCACTTCTCAAGTTTCAATTTCACATATGATACCTGTTTTGTGGAATTTTCGGAAAGGTGAATAAAATTTCTATATGATTAATAGTTTGATAGTGCTGATAGTATAATCTCACTTCGTTTACGAAGATAATCCAACGGAAGACCAAAACGATCGACCAGATGAGAGTTCTCAGAAAAAGGAAAATGTGGATAAGAACGAAGGTATAGACAGCTGCAGTCTTTTTAGTCAACATAAGATTACCCCTATCTTTCATTGCATCCTTCATAATTACACATAAATGAAAGATCATGTGGTGACGGTATGATCTCACTTTATTTATCAAGACAATGCCATGGAAGAACAAGAAGATCAGATAAACGAAAATTGGCGGACTAATAAAAATGTTGGCGAGAACGAAGGTATAAGTAGTTACTATCTCAAATTTGCATACTAAGTCTCTTTAATCTTTCATAGCATCATTCATTCACATAACCGAAATATTACTCCGATCTTTCATGGTATCTTTTATTATTATAAACTAGCCCATAAAATCTCCAAATGGTCAAGAGTTTGTTAGGCTTATATTTCCTTATATTTTTTCTATAAGATAATACCATGAAAGAACAAAAAGTCAAACTCATTGAAGAAATCAAAAAGGATAAAACTGTGAATGGCAATGAAGGTATTGTCAGTTACTGCCAGTTATGTATACAGAAAGTGAACTGAAATACTGCTCACTCTGATGGATTAGCTGAACCTTCTCCAAATTTTTCATGAGTCATAAGATGGACAATAAAAATCGCATTAGGGACCTTAGACACGGAACGACTGCACAAGTAGAGGTGGGAAATGTGTGAACTTTTTTGGCGGAAAAAGTAATTTTCGGGTGATGCACACTTTAAGCAAATACAATTTTCTGTTGACTTTTAGAGTGTAAACCAACAATAAAATAATCAAATAACAACATTTCATAAGTAGTCTATCAAAAGTTCTATGATGCTGACACCATGATATTATCATCTTGATTAGATAAGTCTTTCGAAGAACAAGAAGATGAGCTTACTCGTGAGGGTAATGAAAAGGATGAAGATGCTGATGAAAGAGAAGGTATTACCAGTTATTGGATAATTTATGCATGACAAATCATTCCAGTCTTCCGTTGCGCCATTCATTGTCAATTGGGAAGCGATAAAATTTACAAATAATCGAAAGTAATTCCATGATCAACTCCATGTTTATTGTCCTCATCAGTATGAACGAGTAAACATCAAAATTTTAACTGCCATGAATTTTAACTTCCTTTTCACTTCACGGTTCGTTTTCGAACCATAAATGCGCCCAAATGTGAATTTTTTTATCGTTATTTTAACTGTGGTAATTTTATCGTATAATTTTTAATGTTATATCTTAACCATTGAAGAACATGCGCAACTTCGATCTACACACACCTAGCTACCACATGCCGCACAACATTGGCCAATATATTTAATCTTCAAAATCCATTGCCAGCCGATAATTTGAAAAAATATAAGACAAAACATAATCCGAAAATAAACATCTTGTGAGTAAC
>JBAHVQ010000411.1:6127-28893 GCA_036872915.1 Nanipora kamurai | reverse complement strand
TAGATAGATAGATAGATAGATAGATAGATAGATAGATAGATAGATAGATAGATAGATAGATAGATAGATAGATATGTATAGATAGATAGATAAAAACGTATTTGAAAAACTTTCATTCAAGAGATTCATAGCCAAAGTAAATGTGGTCAGTCAAACACGTCATCACGATCGTAATTTAGGCGTTGTTTCGCTTTGGTTTTTCCTGCACAAGAACATATATATAACCACCGTCAAATCTTCGATAAAGACTTTTTTCAGCAGCGTTAACAGAAGAACAGGAAGCACCAATGATAGTGGTGTTCTAAAAAAGATAATATGAAGATCTTAAAGTACATTGAGTTCTGTCCATTCTTTCTTTGTTTACCACCAATTACTTATCTGCCTTATTTTTCCGCTTTCTGTGAATTAACTTTCTTTCGTTCTCCAAAAATTGCTTACGATCATCTTCAGTTCACTTTACTTCTTTCAATTATTTCTTCCTTATCTATAGTATAATTTTTTTCCTGTTTTTGTCGACATTTCATATTGCGCTCCCACACCGTCAACTTTGCCTTACCCTTTTACCATACCTCCCTTTTCTCTCTTATCCCTTCTCTCTACCTCTGATCCTCGTAAGTTTCCGGTAACTCTCTTGCTCTTTTTGATTTTCTTTGTCTGTCTGCCAGCATGTCTGTCTGTCAACGGTTCCCTCATCCGCAAAGGTGAAACTAGGATCCTAATCGTTACAGTGTTTTTGAAAAGCTCGTATTTGATCAGTTATAGAGGTATTTTACTGAAAATAATATTTGTACATGTTAGCCATCAAACTCCGGACATGCGTCATTCGTGATCCTTATGCCAAGATAAATCCAAAGCATTACTAATAATTTTTTTAATCTACTTGAAGTTGTGTCTCGTTTAAATCATTCTACTTTACTTGAATGGTTTTTACCTAAATAGTGTCCAATTTCGTGGCCTTAGTGAGACCTTCAATTGAGTTGATTGGGTAGACTGACAGGAAAACTTTATCATTTTAGAATAATAGGCATGTCCTTAGATTGGATTACGTCCAGTGTCTTTCTTATACCGTCTTCTCTAAAATTCCTCAAAAGTCAATGCTTAGTCTTCTTTTTTCCTGGAAAACTATGGAACTAAACATTTCTGTCCTGATGATGACTGCAAGTTAGTCGAAACGTCGAAAATAACAATACTTTGAATTTTTGGAACTAAGACGTCTAGAGTATGATTCAATTTTAATGTATAAAATCATAAATAGGCTAACTCCTAATTATTTACGAGATCTTTTCACTTTGACCAGTTCTTCTCATGGCTTTCATGTTCGGTGTAATGAAATCAATGTTAAAATTCCAATGTCACATTCCGACTATACCGAAGGTAGTCTCTGATACTGTGGAGCCACCCTCTGAAACTCTTTAAACGCGTAATGGCAGGGATTAAAGAATGTATTTAGTTTTAAGAATACAAAAAAACCTAATCCGAGTAACAGCATCTTGAAGACTTAAGATTCAAGTCAAGACGAAAGAGTGAATCAGTGATATTTCGACTTTATTTCATCATACTAGTCATCTGATATTACTTGTTTGAGGTTTCGGTAATAATTGAGTGATTGATGGAAGAGCTTTTTCATAAGACCGATATGTATTATACCGCAATGATAAAGCCATTAATATTATGCAGATTGTAGGTCTGTAGCTAACGCGACTGATGAAAAAACATCGATCGTGTGTACCATGCATGTGTCGTACTTGATGCTGTCTATAGAAGGAAAAGAGTGCACTTGAAAACAGTTGTTTATTGTTGTTGCAACAAAAAAAGAAAACATTGATACTCAATGTTCGGGATCGTTAACATAAACTATAATTACAAAGAACTCAAAAGAATGAGATTGAGGCTATGCGTGTATAAGAATGCATTATGACATTCATGCAATTGGTTCATGGTATTTGGATGTCTAATAGTTAACAATCTGGCCGACTTATGCTGAAAAGAATATTGCTACCATGATTCAACAAGATTAACTACATTGTTCACGGGGTGCACCGGAAACTAAATCACGGCGTGCAGCGCAATCTTAATTACGGGGTGGAGCCCATTGATTTGATCAAAATGACCGTAGAGTCACAATATTAATCGTTGAGCAGGTACAACATTGTTCACGGGCTCCAACACTGCATATTTCACGTGGTACTGCGCAACAGTGTTCACGGGGTGCAACAATATTATTTACAGGATACAATACAACCTTGATCACGGACCACGATATTGTTCACAGTGCTGGAGAACATTGTTCACAGTATGCACTACAACACTGATCTTGGGGCGCTGTGAAACACTGATCACAGGATGTAGCACAGAATTGTCCATGCTAGTTCACAACCATTAATTAGTTTTGCGTTTTTACGCACGATATACCACAATGTTGCGTGAATTACCGTTGGTTTACGTGCGATTTTAAATGTGCTGTATTATCCACACGTGATGGTGTAAAAATACAGCTTTTACCTTTTGTAACCAACCACCCAAAATGTCAATGAAAGGTAACCGCTTATGAGACATCAGCTCAGACGAGCTTCAGACTCATGCCATTCCGCAGAATTTAGAGTTATAGCTGTGCAGTCCTAAGTTCTAGGGTGCAGGTTAGTCATATGTACTGGTTAAGCGGAAATCACAATATGGTAATAATGATTGAAATACTTAATTCTGAACACCATCTAGCTCACCACCCGAGTCGTGGTTGCTCAATGGTCAAAGCATCTCACCGATGATCAGAAGGTTGCGGGTTCGATTCCCGTCTAGGGCTCAGAAATCGTTTTCCTGCGACAACGTTCACTCGTCGTCTGATATTTACCACGCTCCCACATGAACCAAATTTGTGTTCAGCATTAAGTATTTACTTCAGTAAGTCACACACTGAAGATACAGGTTGTATCAAGGTTTGTAAACAGTTTGAACACATGAAATCAACACAACTGTTACAGAGTGCATATATACAGACTATCAAATCTTTTTCGAGTGAGATACCATACACCATTCCAACAACAAGTATTATTTACTTGTTTGTTATCATGTGACCTGACAGATGGGGGGAGCCAGGGCTGGACAAACTAGCCATACCCCCTCAAAATCGAAACGTACATGGTTTTAAACGCGAAAACAGGAGTCGAGAGTTTTTGATTTGGTCAGTCTCCACCCGAAGTTTCAAGTCTTGATACGCCCTTGATGTTTGTTATTTAGTTTATTATTTTTCTCTTATTTTTCCCATCTTTTGTATTTTTGTTGGCCAAACCGGTAAATGAATAAAAAATAAGTATCAAGTTACCATAGTCTGTTTATATCCCAGTCGAGACAGACCAATAGTCATTCTTCGAGAAGCACGTTTTGAAAACAGATTGTGCAAGAATTTGTATAGAACGAAGTCAGCATGAAGGCAATCCTAGCCTGTGTCACATTAAGTTTGTTCCTACATGCAGCGTTTTCCTCACGGGTTACCCTGCCAGGGAGTGAAGCGACAGATTGTCAAGTTTGCCTGTACGTGATGAAGTTTATTCACCATCAAACATTGCGACAAGCATTGCCCTTGACTGCCATCAAAGAAAAGTTAAAAGAACTTTACAAGATTCTGCCATCTAGCGTGAAGGTAAGACATGCACCCTAATACCAACAGCCGTAGTATTGCGCGATTATACTTTTTCATTTATTAGATTAGATAGGATTTATTAAAAGAAACACTTCGTAGATAAATACAACTGAATTGCTTGCTCATTTTACATATAAGCGCCTAAAATTTATGCATACTTCCAATTCATATGTCACGAAATATTACTAATCACTAATATAATATATATAACTAATTCATATATTACAAAACGTAACTAAATGTATATATAAAATCCATAAAAATAAATTACAAGAGCTCGCTTATACACGCTGGGATGAACGTTTTTAAAAATCTATCTGTCTTAACTATTGGAAGTTGAAAATTACGTTTACTTCTTAAATCATAGGTGGTTATATCTCGTTCAGGCAACAGGCATGAGAGTTTATGAGTTGGATTGTTAGATATTCGGTAAAACAGTTTTGCGCAGGCATTTCAACGACGTTCACTTTGCGTTATCAAATTTGCTTTTTCCAAACGATCCCTATATGGCAAACCAGGGCAAAACTATATATATATATATATATATATATAGCGTAATACTATTTGCCCTTTTTTAACTGATTCCTCGAGAAACTACAAACCACGCCATATATTGATAAACAACTTTTACGCCATATCTGTTTAATCGCGCATGCATTCACAACAGTTCCAACTAGAAGGTACTTGAGGAGTTTCAAATGGTGATATATGATGTTATTATGGAGCTTCGGCTGACAAATAGAATAGAATGAATTTAATCAAATTACAGTCACTTTTGAAATATAGTCATGCTTTAGTCAAATCCTGTATGATACGCCGTTTGTCTATGGATTTTGCTTGTTTCTCACAAAAATAATTAAGTTTTGTGTGGCGCGCACTTTTGGTTGCGCCGTAGTTACTACTCGCAAACTGTTTACGATGTCAAGGAAAGAATTACTAACATCAGAAATCCATAGAATTTACTTTGCTTTCCATATAAAAATTTCATGGAACTGTTTGTTGTTCAGCCACAGAGGTTCTTAAAAAAGCATAGCCATCCAACAAAATAACACTTAACGGATTCTTAGGAAAAACAATGACCAGTTATGTTCATGATTGCTTTTCACGAATCAACATTTTCTCTTAGATTAAAATGGTATTCTACGATTCAGTATTGGATTAAAATGTTCTCTAATGTTAAGCTATTTGACGACGAGGTTTTTTGGCAAATAAAAATTTCTATTCACGAAGAAATAATTCACATAAAAGCAATTTTATCACTTTAGGGAGCCTGAATACAAAAACAGCGATCTATTTTCGCAGTAATCAGTCACGAGATGACCACAGATCAACTAATTCCCTGGAGCACTTCTTAATAAAAAGAAAGATATTCAACTTAAATTTGCTCAAAATATATAATCATTTTCATCACCATATAACATATGATACAAAAATGGTTCACTATCTACTCTTGTGATCAAGGTTTAGTTCATAACCGAGTAATAACAGCAAACATGTCAATGACGGAAAAGAGAAATATTACATTTGGCAGTACGAACCTCTTCCCAGCAGGAGCTTTGGAAACTGATATTGAGGTCAAGGAGCTAAAATGAACGCTAAGCCGTTTGCCACATAATATACTATTTCCGAGCAACCTTCCTTTTGCATTAAAATGAATTCTCGTGACTCGTCTTTACGCAAGACCCCATTTAAACCGGGACTCTTGGTGAGAAAACTTTCATAAAATCTGATAGAATCAAAGCGCACTTGAGGGCGACTCACGAATGCAAAGCGGAGGGAAAATAAAATTTGCTGTCTCGTAAGACAGTGATGTGACGACAAACATCCTTTGTATTGGTTGAATCTGTGACTTACAGTTAGCCGAGTGTGGCCAAAATTGTTGAAGGCTACCAGCATAAACGAAACAAAGAATTTTGCAACTTAGAGGTCAGACAACCGAGGACGTGATTAGTTTGAATGCGCATTTGATTAGAAGACGAGTCCGAAATCATCATAAGACAATTTGCGAGAAGGACTTTACACTGTGAACTACCGTTAAAAAAATGAGTTGCAGTTCTACATCATGTAAAGTTGATGTTACACGGCTCGATTTCTAACTCAACAACGTTGCGCAAAGAATCGATACGTGTACGATTTTCAATGCAACATTCTTACGGCAAGGTTGTTGTACAACTTTGAACTGGCTTCAAAATCTCGCAATATTGTTTCTTTGATAATGTGATGTTACACGGGACAATTCTTAACGACGATTTTTGGCGCAACATATCGACAAAAATCGTCGTTAAAAATCGTTCCCGTGCAACATTATCTTAAAGTTGATGTCCATCATTGACTGTCCAGGCGGGAATCTCAAGTTTAATATAAATAGCAAATTGCGCGAAATATCGCCATATCGATTATATATCAAAACCAACGAAGAATATAAGAATCAAAAATTTATTGTACTGTGATATACCGTCACTCTGATGATGATGCTTGTGGCGACGAAACGTTAGTTACTAAATAGGTTTTTGATTCTTATGGTTCTCTTCGCTTTTGATTTACAATCGATACGGCGATGTTTCGCGCAATATGCCGATTATTGCTATTTATATTAATCTAAAGTTAATGTTATGCGGTTTTTAAAGGAACGTGTATGTCTACGAAAAATTATTTCGAGCATCATACCCGTTTTGAACGATGTTTGACCAAATTTGGTGCGGCAACTTACTGCGTTAAGAATTGTCAGGGTTCATGAACGCTCGTGGCAACAATAAAGCAGCCTCGTCATCTGTCCACCCGCAAAGAGACCTGTATACGACACGGGAATGTTTGAAACATGTCCCAAGCTCGAGCTGAAATCCTATAATCGTATAATTATAAAATCTCAAGATAATATACACATGTAGTTCTGAGATATCGGCCCGGGGTGGAATTCTCCATGCTGTCGGTCCCTTACAGGATAATTCGGAAATGGCCTATAGGTCGTTTTTAGTGTGGGTGGAGGATCTACTCAGTCTTTTTGTAATTTTTGAGACAAATGCGTTAATTAAATCCGATTAATTAACTTTTTAATTCATCATGTAATGAGCAATTAATTAATATTCAATTGATTGGTGTGACAAGTTAATAAAGTTATGGTCCTGATAATTTTTTATCATATTTTGTCCATATATGTACGTAGTTATCCATATTTCTCATCACAGAACGAAGAATTCTTGACAAACGTTGATGTATTTGTCAGCATGATAAAAGAAGGTAAAGATCCACAAACCATCTGCAAATTCTTGGGGAAATGCCAAACAATGCAACCAGAGAGTGTGGATGGTGAAACAGAGTGTCAAGTTTGCACTGTGGTAGTGAACCTCATAAAGTTTAACCTCATGATAAGCAATGCTACAGTTCAAGTGATTATTAAAGCTGTCCAAGTTTTATGTGCCATACTGGGAGATGTACCAGTTTATGAAGAGGTTAGTATAATTATACATTCATTTTCTTGTCACTATTAGTGTCATAAATTTCTTGCCATTTCTATGCCTGACAACAACTTTCAGAGTTTAAGAAAACAGAATGCAAGTTATGCAGTATAGGTGTTACTACATGTATTTCAATCTGCAGTTTTTAATAAAGTTATTTTATTCATAATTATTATAATAAACAAAACAATCTATGGTTTCTTGGAGAAGATGAATTTAGGTTACCTTAGAATAACAATTTCCTTTTCATACTTGATTCAAATCTCACATCCCTTTGGATTATTGAACCCATCCTGATCTTCTCTCATCCCCACCTTTTCTCTTTTTTCTTTGTTGTATCATTCCTTCCTAGGCATTCTTTTTGTCTCCATCCTCCCTCTCTCTCTCTGTCTTTCTTTTGTGATCACTACTTCTGCTGTTCTCTTCCTTTTTAATTTTTGTTTTTCATTATAGTGCAAATTAATCTTGGGGGACATAAATCAGATTATTCTGTGGCTGGAGGACAAACTTGACCCTAAGGATATTTGCATTCGTCTTAAGTTATGTCCAAATACAACACAGATCATGAAATTAAATCAGATCAGAATGGTTACATGCAACATTGTTGTCCATAATCTCAGGGCACAGAGTCAAAAAGGTTGGACTGAAGAGAAAATGAAGGAGAAAATAATACCAATTTGCAGAAAGCTAGGACTGAATGTATTTCATGTGAGTCAACTCATTTTTTTTGTCACTACAAGGGATGTGATTGATATCTTGTGTTCAATTGTGTAGAAAAGCCAGAATTCATGAGGTTCAATCCCCCCATTACTATCACAATCTCAAAACACTGTGCCAGGAAGCTGTAAAAAACATAAAATAAAGATGTTTGATGTTAATTGTAGTCAGGAAACATTTCTAGCCTATGACCACCTAAATTAACCCTTTCAGGGCTATGACCAGTGGGAGGTGAGGGGGGATGTGTGACACTACACAGAATTGCAAAATACAATTTTTGTTGGAAAATTAGTTGTACAAACACAAGCTTTGTTGTGCAACTTGGCAGAAAGTTCATGGCAATTGTTTGTTTGACCAAAATATTTCCAACCTCATTCAGGAGAGATAATTAGGAGGGAAGTAACCATTGTAAAACCTATGCAGCTCTTAAGCAGCTTCATTTCTCTACTAATCAGTATAAACCAATCACTGTTAATTAGAATAAGGTCACCACATTGCCATAAGATGTGTGAGGCTTAAGATTATCTTAGGTTCATTGAAAGCTATAATCCTGTACCCATGGAGAAAAACCAAACCCTTCTTTTCGGGCATTTTTTTTGGGGGTGGGCAAAATTTCTTACACTCCTATTTGCTCAATAACTTATTGTCTATTTATATCTGTGGACCTTTTCTCATGATTTTATACCACACATACTCTACTGAGAAAAATGTAGGCAGGTAAAAATGCCATATAAGTTATGCAAGACTACAGAATGGCTGCTAACTATATATATATATATAATGTACAAGTACTGGTTCATTAAAAATACTTAATTTCATGAGTTATTGCCATGAGTATGGTGAGCCAGTTTCTGTTGACCTCATACCAGTAAGACATTTTGTTTGGGCTCTGCTTCTGCCAGCTTATGTACAAAAATGATGAGAATTCAAAATGTTGATCTTAGAGCCAAACAAATATTTTCTAAATCTTGTTACATGGGAGAATAAGATAACGTATTCCAGGGGTTTGGGGTGATATAATTGTTGGGGCTGTATGAATTTGAAAACATCTTAAATAATAAGCAAAATTAATAGAGACATTAAAAATACTCAGGCACTTCATGGCTTATTTTGAAGTGTTTATCATTAACCTTTCTCTATATTTGTTTTTTAAGTGCTACCATATCCAAAGTAACCTGAAAACCATCCTTACACTGATCAAAACAGGAAAAGAAGCTGAAGAAGTTTGTGGGAATAGAATAAAAGCTCTTAACCACAACAGTCTCAAACAACACCAACCCTCAATTTATTGTGAATTCTGCATGATGACAATGAAAACTGTTGGTAAAGGGTTGGGAGAACTGGAGACTGAACTGGGTACCATTGAGAGAAAACTTAATCAAGTGTGCAGCAACCTTGAAGATCTCACTGGGGAGGTAATCTACATCATAATTAGTCAACAATTACAGGAGAGTTTTTACTCAACAAATCTGTCCACTTAATTCCTCCCCTTTGTTGTTACACATGTACCTAAACATAAACTTGTACATATATAATACAGTTCCTACTTTCTGACAGTTTCAAGTGCTGATCAATTTGTTTCAACCAGAAGTCACCTTTTAGAATCTTACTCTCACTTCAGCCTGGTTATTTTATACAGCCTAGGAAAATGTTACAGGGCAAATTGCATTTATTTCAAATATCACTTAGCCCATAAAACTTATATTGCTGATCTAAATAAGTTTCTGACTTAACTATTTGACTGTATATTTCAAATTGTGATTCCACATCTTTTTGTTTTTAATGTTTAGTGCAAATATGTGGTTGGCCTAGTCTTAGGTGACCTCAAGAGAAATGTGATGTATGTGGAAAGCCTCCTGGATCCTTCTGCTGCTTGTAAGGGATTGACACTTTGCCCAAAGTAATTGGGCCACTGATCTAAGTTTTCAGTAACCTCTTTGATTTCATTTTATGAGGAGATTTTTATTTACTCTGACACACTTACAGTATTAGTAAGCAACATGTTGTTTTCAATAAGTAAACAAACAGATGTTATTGTAGTTCATTTGTAGTAATATTTTTTGCAAGATTCTATGTAGTGAATCAAATACAAAATTAAACATACAGTAATAAATGAAGCTGGTTAAGTACATTTAATTTGCCCTACTTAATTTAACTTTTTACATGAGGCTCTTGGAAACAATCCTTGTCAAACAAAATAAAGAAAATAAATCGATACTTATCATAAGTTTGCCTGGTCATTATGCTCTTAAACTTTTCTGGCTTGGTTTGATAACTTAGTTAATATGTAAAAAATTAAAGAAGTCCCTTTCTGACTAATTTTGAAGTTAAATATTATTATGGAATAAAATGTACCCAAAATTACAGCATTGCAGGTCTACAAATACTCCAGCACCCTTGTAAGTGCAACAGCAATCCAACAAATAGTGGAGTTTGCATTATGTACACTGATAGGTTTAATTTCTTCTGAACTCTTACATGTTCATTGGTTAATTTTTTTTCAATGTTTCTGTACAGTGACTGTTGGGAGTTCCTCTTTTCCCATTGCTCTAAGGTTAAAACCTTTTGGTAGCTGCTTACCTACAAATGTCAAACAAAATTTTCATTGAGTTCTATAATTTGAAGTCAGGAAAATTGTGATCAAATAGTGTGCAAACTAATTTTTACTCCAAGCAGATTTAGCAGAACTGGTAAAGTAAAAACCTTCCCTTGATAGAGTTTGGGTTTGGACTGGTTGTGGTGTTAACTTAAATTAGTCAATTTGGAATATTATTATATTTTTAGTAACAAGGTATCAGTTAATTCCAGTTGGTTTACTTTGTCCTGGGCATGACATTAAACTGCATCTGATGGTGAGTCTCCAGTCTGGGAAGACTGGAGCTCTGGGGAAAGTCGAGTGGCCCCTTAATCACCATCACTCCCAGGTCCACTCTGACCCGGAGTGGTAGCACCTGCTTAGGGTGCCAGCTATGGCTTAAATAGTCCCACTGCCTTGTGGGTGGCTTTGGATAGTCTAAGGCTAAGGGAGTAAACCCTGACAGACAATCAGGAGTCGGAGTCCCGTAGGCAGCCTAGCGGCAAATCCTGTCGCTATCCTGGCAACTCCTGCGACACAGCAGAAACCAGTACGTAATGGCCATGTCATTCCTCCTGGCCTCTTCTGTTTTGTGGAGAGGGGAGGCATGCTGAGTGGGCTACAACTTGCCTCCCATGGACCTCGGCCCTGGTTAGCATCCGTTACGCCACCACCCTTTCACTGGAGAGGACACTCCAGCTTCGCTGTGCCCTACAACTTAGACAAAACAAGGGAAGCAGCAGTTACCGGTGATAAGCTATCACTTGATTGGCATAGAGTGTGGCACCAGGGGCTGCTTCCGTTGGTGGGAGAGGTTATTCAACTTCACTGGACAGCTACCGCCCGCCTCAAGCTGGGCAGCCCCCAGCCAGTAAGGTGTTGTCCCGCCGCGGTCTGTTATCCTCACTGGGTGCTTGGGGATCAGGACTAACCATCCAGACTTGAAGTGGACAGTAAACAAGATTGAGGAAAGTCAATCAGATAAAGGAACAGAATTTACCTGAATTTAAAGGATTGCAAAAGTGAACATGATTGTTTGGGCTGATCAACCTTTTCTTTATTGGATTGAAATTTGGGTTTTATATTAACTTAATCTTGCCTTATTTGATTTTATTCTGGCTAAAGCTGCACAACTGTATTTAATAAAGGAAAGGTACTGGCTGGATATCTTAATAAAAATGGGATGAATGGTCAAGTGGAGTAATTTTGAACTTCTTTTCTTTAATTTTTTTTACTTTTTTATTTGTGCAATTTTGTACTTCCTGTATACTTCATGTTGTAGTTTATTTGGTGTGTTAGTTAATTTTGGAGTTTCTTTTACTTCAGCAGATCACTACTGTAACAGTGATAACTTACAGTACAGTAACTAATGTCAGATGATCAAAATGTCATTCTATGCATGGGTTTTGTTTCTAATTTGTTCAAAGTAGTTCACTTACATAAACCTTCAAGGCTGCCTGTGTCTTATTTTGAAGCCTGCATTGTCTTGAAGTATTCATATTATGTTCAGTAAACATATGATCCTTTTAGCTGTTAAAAACTGCATGTGCCTCAATTTACAGGACTGTATACACAAACTAATTCTAACACAAGATAATAGTATCTGTACAGAGTACATCTTTCAAACCACAGTATGACTTTCAATATAGCACAGACCTTCAAGTTCATGTAGTTTTGAGACTTTTGTTTTCAGTCCAGTTCTAATTCTCTGTATTTCACTCTCTAGCTCTTCTTGATCTTCATTCCATAAAAAAAGGAATTTATACATTTAATACAACTAATTAAAGGGGCTATGAGTCAAGGAACAAATGCTGAATATTTAGTTATTTAAACAGAAATCATGAAGATCAAAATTATATATTCCAACTGTGTGATATCCAAATACCAAAGAGTATTCTAGATCATGTTAAACTATTGCATTTTAATCTGGGTATGTAAGTAAACTTGCCACAGTTGCTCATACCAAATGCAAAGTACTGGGGATTACCTAAACAACCTTTCCTTCCCAAATATACCAGCATCTACATTTTGAAAATCTCAGATGGAATAGGGCATTAGATTTTAAGATGTATTGTAAAGAATACCATAAAAAGACAACATACAGTGATATAAAAGATTTCAAAATTAATGTCATTACATGGAGTGATTAAAAATTAAACACAGTTGATTTATTTTCCATGTGTCTGGAAAGAATACTCCATGGTTATTAAGCTACAATTTATTATACGGTATTACTAAAAGTGCTTTTGGCTTTCTTTGTCTCTTTAACAAATTTAATTGCAAACAAGGTTTTCAATTTTCTTTGTTACCTTTCTGAAGTACCTTGAAAATATTGCTAGTGGAATATTTTATGAACATTCCTCCTAAACACAACCAGGACTTGCTGCTTTCACTATCTGTGATTAGCAAAAAACTCAATAAATTAACCATAGGTGACTTCATTAATGGGTGGTGGACAGTAAGCTGGGAGAAAGCTATTTGCTAAAACAAGAATACATATGGTGAAGGAATACAATCTGAAAATTCAACCAGGAAGGAAGATGTAAAGAAATGATGACTTATTGAGCAGAATGCCAACAATTGCAGATCAGGCTATGGCATTATTCCTTTAATGGGTCATAACCAAAATCTGGCCTGATTAGACAAGAATGCATCTATGGTAAAACAGACTTAATTTCCTCAGCAAAGTCCCTAGTTTTTTGGAGATGCACATCTACAAATCCTACTCTTCAGCATTTCTCACTTCTGTCAAACCAGGCAAGTGAAGAATCTTGTCATTCAAAGATGATTTATGAGTATGCAATAAATCATTAATAACTGGCTTACATTTACATTAAACCTACACTGCTCAAATCAACTGAAAAAGTTGACTCGAGCGGGATTTGAACTCACACCTTCGGAGAAGCGAACCGGCTTCCTGAAGGTGCAAGTTCAAATCCCGTTCCAGTCAACTTTTTCAGTTGACTTCTGCAGTGTAGGTTTAATGTGAACTTATCGTTTCATATTACCCTGAGGATGATTCTGAAATGGCTTACATTTATAGTTATAAACAAAGCTACAAAATATTTACTGTTGATCAAGTGTGACTGGTATAGCTGTTCATACCCTTTTCTCTTATTTTCACACAACTCAGCTGACGAGGTACCTTTGCATTTCTTTAGAGCTGTTAATGCTTCCCTGTTAGTATTTCTTTTATGATCAAGGTCCTTAATCTGTGAATTTTTCAAATGCAAAATTATATCATTATAAGACAGCAGACTGGGGATACGGTCTAACCTATTGATACCTCTTGCATGAGGGTCACAAAATCCAAGTGTGGGAATGGTAAATCATAAATCTATATGTAATAAGTTGGTTGTCTGTTTGATTTTGACATCCTGATACACAATAATATGTAAGATTGTATATAACTAAATCTGTCAATAATGTGCAGAAAACAAAAATGATATGAAAGTAGAGTGTTGCATCAACAGTCTGGAACAACTTGTAGAAGATCAGAAAGGTTGGAAAACTGCTGGGACTTAAATCTAGGAAAATGGACATTTCAATTAAAGACCCTCTGTCCAAAATATGTTAATCAATTAGATGTTATGAATATCCAATCTGATCCAGTGATGAAGATCCTGCACATAACACCAATTATGATATCCACAGGACAGAATTTATCTTGTCAAGAAGCAGACCTCTCTCTAGGTGATCTATTTCTAATAGGTCTGTATCAGCAGGCTAGGGTAGTGTCTAAAAATGTAGGAACAGTACCACAGGTGTACTGTACAGTGTATTTAATGGAGGCTGCAACTTAAACATGTAGTGATTACTTATATTTAAAATCACAAGTTAATCAAATAAGTATGAATTAAGTTCTATAAGTCAAAGTTTCACAGAACTATCATTAGGCCAATCCAATCCACATTATTTTTCACTTTTAAAGAGCTCTCACCAGTGATTAACTAAACCAACTGAAAACATGCATTTTTCATTAAAATCCACAAAATTGAACAAAATTAGACTAAACTGCAGAATGCAACCACTTTTAAAACTCCACTTGGAATGAGAAAATCACACTTGGTTGGTTTAGCATATTGGCCAAGCTATAAACTGGATTAGTGGTTAGATTTAAGGGTTTTGTTTTAGTTGGGTGACAGATAATATTGTGCTTCGTCATGTACATTGCAGGGAGTTAGCCAGATGTTTTAGAGTCAGTAAGAAGTGGCATTGTATTGTGCAGTTGCTCTCAGATTAGGCAACTAAACGTTTCCATAATGCTTTCAAAACTAATGACTAGTGATTTCAAACTTCTGAATTTTTCCAAGGGAAGTAGATTCCTTTACTGCAGCTAGATATTGGTGTGTGGGGAGGGAGGCTATACTTGAATTGATCTCAGCTTTGTCCCATCCAAAGAATAGGTGGTGTGGGACTAATCTCTACAGATTCAAGAGACAAAGATATTTTTGCAATGTTGGATGACATACTAATTGTAAATAATATTATCTTTTGTTAAGTTCATCCAAAATGGAGGCAGTGATGTAGCATGCACACCAAGAATTCAGTGACAATGTTTTTACTTGTTCCTTATCCGCCATTATCTCCTCTGCCAGTTCCTCAATCTCAGACAACAGTCTGACTGGCATTCGTCCGGTCAAATTTGCTTCCTTACGATCCGGTCTCCATGTCTTTTGAACTAAATACTCCATGTCTTTTGAACTGAACTATTTTTCCAGCGGGCTTGACGATAACAAGCATTACACGGAAACCGCGTCCTACAATGATCTTGGCGGCAAAGAAATATGGAGGAAATCCAAAACAATTTGTTAGTATATTAATCCCTGCTATTTGGCTTCATTTCTTTTCGGATTTCGGGTTGAAAATTGTCTTCGTATTTTTAGATTCCCGCTAAAAAGCCAAGGCATTTCGCATAGATCTTCTAAAAAGTACCGATTTCGGGAGGATGTGAGGAAAAAGATTAAAGAACGGCTTCGCAGCGAGAGAGCAAAAACACTTGAATTAATAGTTCACAGTGACGGTGAGTTCAATTCAGCTAAAGATAACCTACAAATTCTACAAATCCATTTATTTTTATACCTGCCTTCTCTTGCTCAATTTTTATTGGCAGCCTTGCCCAACATTACTGAAAAACAAGATTCAACATTACTGGAAAAGTACAGGACATCCAAGGCTTCTCGATTAACTACCATCATTCAAAGGCTATGGACAATTTATCAAGATAGTACAAATGTAAAGCCTAAAAAATATCCTTCATTGTAATTATTTGTCTTTTAGTTATTGATATCCAGAACTGGATAGCATCCCTTCCCTGAAGTTTCAACTGCAGTCATTTCTGGTCCCAGTACTTTAATAGGGGGGCTATGATGATAAGTGAAGTCATATTTTACTGGCCTCTGGGATCTGCCTTCCAGGAAATTTTTAGACTTTTAATCTGACCACTATGTAGGCTTAATATCTGAGGTCATTAATGTTAGAAATGGTGATGGTTTGTTTTTGTGACACCAGTTGTTGGATATACTTCATTAACATAGGATATGCATAACCAAGGAACTAGTAAATAAGTGTTTTGTCATACAATACCAAGTGTCAAAGGAAAGAAAATGTTGTGTAAATCCTTTCAAGAGTATTTTAAATGATAAAAGGGAAAACAAGCCCAGACTATCTACCTCTGGTTTTTGTTGTTTCCCCAAGGGCAGAAGAAAAGCAATGTTACACATTGCTGTGGGTTACACAGTAAACATCACAATTTACTGGTCTGCATGTGGGCATCTTAACACAAGTAAATCTCAGTCTGCATGCAGGTTGCAATTTCCACACCATTGTGCTAGGAAAAAGCTTGGCCAAACAGTAAACAAAAAAATGGGCCTTGACATTGATTGAAATATAACATAAATATTTGTAAATTTTCATTGAATATCTTGGAAAGTTCCTGGTTATTTAATGCATTGTTGGTATGTATATTCCTTAATAAAATCTCAGTATTACAACTGCTGGGCGTGCTCCATGCTTTCTACCACGTAATATTAGACTTGTGGACAAAAAGAGATCAACAAGCAAGACACTTACATTGAAAAGGAAAAAGAGCAAGCATACCAAAAAAGCTCTCAGGATACTAAATAGCAAAACAAAAGCAGCTGTGAACACATGTCCTGAATTTTACTTCAGATTTAGAAAAATTCACACCATTGGCACAGATTCTGGATCTAACATTGTCCAGAGAAACTATCGAGCTTTATATATACCTTCAGGGTTACATGCAAAGAGACCTAGCGAAATACCTTCAACTGAAATCAGATCTTTGGAGGGCAAATTAAGTTGCAATACTAGAAGTTTGGATTCTGATTTGAAAAAGAATGGTAACACAAGTGAAGCATTCAAAACTTGCTTCATTGGAGAAGTGCAAGGAGATACACATCTACAGCAAAGGCAGCACATACCACTGTTCTCAAATTACCAGAGGATGTGGAAGTCCATCGTAAAGGAGAATGATGACCCTCCAGACTAACAATATATTACCTAATTTTAATTAGACATGTATAAACCAGTTTATATTGTGTTTAAACCAGTTTTCTGGTTGTCCATACCTGGAGCTTCGGTTGAAGTGTGCAAAAGCATTACTTCTAATTTACCCTTTTTATCCCCTTGTAAACATTTTTTTTATCCCCTTGTAAACATTTTTTTCCTGTTTATATTGCAACCATAATTTTAAGCCTGATGCTAAACCTTCCAGTGCACAGTAAGAGAAAGACTTGAGCTAGTTAAGAACTACAAGTAAAAGAGAATTGCTGGTAATCTGATCAAATTAAAATGAAATCATATAAAATAATGTACTTTTTACACCTCAGTGTAGTGTACTGTAAAAAGATTATGTACTCCAACTCAATGGTCAATAGTAAATTAACTACATAATAACATAACTAAACTACATAATACAGTTTTGAACTAATTATCCAGTCAAGGTCAATTTCTGACATTGACAAGTTGTCAAGTTAATAGGTGTAGTGGTTTGTGCATATCTTCAATTAAGCTCTTCAATTCATTCCTGTAATGTGACATGGAGTGATGGAGAGGAAATGTTACAGATGTAGTATAAGTTTGCTTGTTCAGTTGAGCTACTTAAAGTTCTATGCATATGCAGAAATAATGTCAAGTACTTTTGTTGAACTTATAACAAAACCATCAGGTCCAAATAAGAATTGGGTAGAGGAAATAGTTTCTTTAACAATCTCCATGGCAACATTTTGACTGATACTGAAATAAGTGTTCTATGAGGAGGAGGTAATTTGCCACCCAAACTCTTTCTGATATCAGGCATGGAGGCACCCATGAATATTTCCCATGGGCCCCCAGTAGCCTAGTTGAAATACTTTATGATTCTAGCTGTTTATTTTTTCAAATCCTTAACATGCTAAAAAATTGCAAAAGTTCTAAAATTGGATATACAATTTGTGACATTTGCAATATGGCTAGCTTCCATACATTGTCAAATATTTGTATGATGCTAGCTTAATTTGTTCTTCCAAAGCAACCTCATACAGTACATGGGGTGTCTTATCCAGTCCCTTCTATGCCCATACTGTGAGTCTTTTCTCAGTTACTCTGTTTGCTTATAAATGGAGAAGCACAGGAAAGACCATGGGTGTGAGGTTGCTTCCAAAGTACAAGTGGTACTTATTGTCTTTAGAACTTCGTTTTTATGTACAAAATAAAAATATTTCACATGCAAAGGAAACACATGAAATATTCATCTTGCTTGAAGAATAATTTAGGACAGCTTGGACAGGTTGCATTTAATGATGCAAAGTACCTTTACATTAAGTATTTTACATTGACATGGTGCCAGGCTTTTTATTATCCAAATAAAATACGAAGGCCTAGGCCAAAATATTCTTGGTGAATCTTGATCTCAGAGATTTTGCAAATGCTTCATTTGTTCTGATAGTTTTTAAGATAATCCAGCCTTTTTTCTGTATTCTTCATCTTGCCTTCTTCGTAATTCTTGCTGCATTTCCAAAAGTTGTTGACGGCTGGGTCCAGCTAAAAGAAAACCAGAGATGTTGAGAAGAACAAGAAGCAATGATCACTGACAGGCTTCACTTTCAACAGCAAGAAAAACATCAAATATCACTATTTTAGCATACCATATTTATTTCCCACTTTACGGTGGAGCATTTCGTGACGTTTCTCATCATCCATGATTGAAAAAGAGGATTCCCTTGCTTTCTTGAGCACTTTTAACTGATTCTTTTGTTGCCTCTTAGTTTCCCATTTTTCTAGATCATAATATCTTTGAAAAAAATTAAAATAATAAACCTCATTCACAAACAACTAATGAAAGCATCATTATATTAAGCATCTGAATCCTCCTTTTAAACTCTCTAAAAAAGCCAAAGTTAAGATAGCTTTTGAATCACATATAAACAAGGCCATCAATGGTAGTTATTTCTAGTCACATAAAAAAATTATTTCTTCAATTAGTTCCCATTACAAAAGGAAAGACAGCAGCAGCCATATGCAAATGATAGGATTCATACCCTCTAACCATAAAGAACACTAGTTAAGGCAGTTGACTGTGGTAATCGCAATGGCCATAACTTGCTCTGTCTTATTTCAGAATCATCCTCAGGGTAATATGATAATTGTTAAAATTATGATAATTATATAATAATTATTAATTTAATAATATGAATATTGTGAACAATATGACAACTCTAAATAATTGTGAATTTACAATTTCACTCTATCTTTTTGTATGTTTTTGAAGGGTATGTTTTATAAAGTGCAATTTTTCTCCTTACTTTTTATGTGGTAAAGTTGCAGTATTGTAATCCTCCATGTAAGTTTCAAACATCTTTCTGGTTTCAAACTTTGGAAGAGTCTCTGGGTTTGTGTTTTTCACTTCCTGTAGCCAGGAGTAAAATTCCTGTTGTTTTACAAACATGTCACTTTCTCTAATGATGCCATACTT
The DNA here is from genome assembly GCA_036872915.1 of Nanipora kamurai. Lineage (NCBI taxonomy): Eukaryota > Metazoa > Cnidaria > Anthozoa > Scleralcyonacea > Helioporidae > Nanipora > Nanipora kamurai. Next base: position 9,535 of record JBAHVQ010000411.1, on the reverse strand, counting down.
TCCATATTTGTTTTGATCTATGGCACCATGTTGACTTCCTTTTCTTTCTTTCTTCTTTTTCTTTTTCTTCAGCTTTTCCTGGATTTTTCAAGAAATTAAATGATAATTCGATATGACTTTTGATTGTCTGTAGGGTGTGTATGGGCTGGGATTTCAGGAGTAAATTTCTCACCACAACAATCCCTACTCCAACCTAAAGTTTTTATCAGTTATATGTTTAAATACCAAATTAGCAGTAAAGGAGGTTCATCAACAGAATGGGATAAACGTCCCTGTCAAACTGCAATCTCTTAACACAACCTAATCAAATTATATTTGTTTTTATTATTGAATTATTATTGAATTCTTTCCATTATTGAATCTGTAACTAGACTACACATTTTTGCTTTATTTTTACCTCTTTGAAAGAAAGTTTCTTAAGTTTTTGTTTTTTGTGTTTATTCCTTGATTTCGAAGTTGAGTGTTCATTATCACTCTCTGATGAAGAACTCTCAGAACTTGTTCTTCTTTTCTTTCTCTTCCTCACTTTCTTTTCCAACTTTTTTTTGTCAGATTCTCTTGAAGAACTTGAGCTGTTTGAAAATAAAAAAATGTCATAGACCAAATTAAATGATACAAAGTTACCAAATTTAATTATAATGATGGAACCTAATTCACCAAAAAGTGTTTTCCTCAGGGTACCTCGAATTAGCAGTTAAAGCATTAATGATCCAGGATGCAGAAATCCTCACAAGCCCCTCCTTAAAAATTATTGGACAGGGCCCAGTTGTTCAAAGGGTGATTACCACTAATCTTGGGTTAAAATTTAATCTTTATTAGACATATTCTGTTTGATAACTTTTGTTAAAACTTTCTCGCATAAAAACTTTCCGTATATAGATAATATATAAACTACTAAACACCCTTCCCTATATTAGTATTTCATCTATAAAGTTTTCACTGATCCTGGATTAAGCTAATCACCCTTTAAAGAACTGGACCCAGGGCAATATTTCCTTGGCCTTATACTTCTCACATCACTGTTGGTCACAACCCACAGTCAAGCTCTTTCCTTTTTTTCTTAATGTTTTACCATATAATTAATCACCCACCATGGCAGATAATGTGTTTAGTTGTTAAATTCTGGAAAGAGCTCATTAGTTTAAATCAACTGTGCTCTACCTGCTTTTACTACTTTCAGAATCACTATAAGATCTTTTACGAGATTTCTTTTTATCTGACCTCTTCTCTTTCTATATGAAGAAAAAGTCATTTTTAATTTGAATCTTATTATATCTCGTGATATAATAGCCCCTTTTATTGGTTTAAAGTTATCTTCCAGAAACTGAGGTCACTTTGGGCTTGCAAGTTAGCCAAGCATTACTAGGTGACTAGATAACTTTACTATAAGTCTTTGCCAGTCTCTTTTTCACAGTTTGCTTCTCCACTGGGAAGGACTTGTCCTGCTGGCAACACAGCAAATTTACTGGTGGATTTTTTTAGACCAATGTGTGAGCATGTGTTATCAAACTTGCCAATAACAAGCTCATATTCATATAACCTTATTGTGACAATGTGATGTATGCTAATCACATTTGCTATTTAGAATAGCTAATCAGATTGAAATTCCTGCAAGTGAAACAAGTCGACCGCTCAAGACATCTCAGCTCACACACAGACTGACAGTGGTCACATAAGAGTGGTCAACTTGTAGCAAGTCTACTGGGTGATAAACGAGAATTGTGAGCTTGCAAAAAATATTAAGAATCGGAAGTAACACGCTGTGTTCTAAACGTTGTGGACAAGAATACAAGCACGTAATCTACCCAATAACAACAAGGTCAAACGCCAAAACATTGTATTGCCTTTTAGTACCAGATTGAATTAGCTGCTTGGATATTCAGCCATTTTCTTAATCCAGGTAACTAGAAACCCAGGTCAATAACGGGTTATGAGATAAATTCACAATGGGTTTTGGATAATTGTGAATTGATCGTTTCATATTACCCTGAGGATGATTCTGAAATAAAAGGTTATCCCCCATGACAGTTTATGTACCAAAGGCAACATTCCACTTCTCAGTGAGCCATTTATCGACATTAATATGCGAACTAAATGTTAGAGAGTTACTTTTATGTCTTTATCTTTTGAACAGCTTCGCGATCGGTGGCGCTTTCTTTCTGAACTGCATTGACTATTTGTTTCCTTTCCTTCTCTTCGCTTCTTGTCGTCCGCCATTTTAGTTACTTGGTTAAAAGGACTGGATACTAGTCAACATGGCGGCCTTCACGAAAAAATCGCAACCAGCTGAGTTGCTTTTTGTTCATTTTGTTGGATCATCTTTGTAAATCACTAACCAGATATGAGCTCAGAAAAAAATTCTGAAAAGAAATTATGGATTGGAAATCTCGATAAGCGGCTTAGCGAGTATGTCTGTTGAGTGTTATTCAGATTTTTTAAAGTAGTTACCAGACACTCCTACAAGTTGTGATTTAGATTATTTATAAGTTATTTAACATAACTCAAAAATAGAAATACTGGCGGACTTACCGGGCTCAGGATCAGGTGAAAAGTGAGGGCCAAAACTAAGAGTCTGCCAAGGCTTTAATATGACTATGTTGGTACATGGAGAAAGCTCATGTTTGCAAGACGGCACGTTTTCCTTCTGGGATAAGTCTTTATATTTTCTATCCAGAAGCCAGAGCAGGCTAACAATTTGAAAAAATACAAGATAAAACATATTCCGAAGAGGAACGTCTTGAAAACTAAGAATACAAGTCAAAATCAAGACGAAAGTTGAATAAGTAATATTTCGATTTTATTTCAAAATCATCATCAGACCAATTAAAATTTTACATCAAGTATGCAGAGTTTATATATTCATCGTGGATGACATCATTCCGAATAAGCCTAATTAACATGACTACAAACCAGCACTGGTAAAGCAATACCAATGTTGATTTAATGTCACCAATGTTGGTTTACAGTCATGTTAATTAGGCTTGTCCGGAATGATGTCATCCACCATGAATATATAAACTCTGCATACTTGATGTAAAATTTTAATTGGTCTGATGATGGTTTTGAAATAAAACCGAAATATTACTGATTCAACTTTCATCTTGATTTTGACTCATATTCTGAATCTTCAAGTTGTTCCTCTTTAGAAAATGTTTTATTTTGTATCTCTATCCAGTTTTCCCTTTATTTTATAATTTTTATAAAATTCTATGGTTTTAAATCACATATTTTAATACTATGATGTGGAATATGTTTGAGGAACTCATAGTTTGCAGCCTTTTCCTGGGAAAAAAACTAGTTTTGTAGATTGTGTAACTAAATATGGTAATGATAGAGTAGAAGATGAACTCGGGTGAAGAATAATGATGTTAATGCTACTCCGAGCGACGAACCATACCGGACAAGTAG
>JBAHVQ010000410.1:0-18729 GCA_036872915.1 Nanipora kamurai | reverse complement strand
TTTGTTTCGCATTCTATGCTGGGCTTTAATATTCGTTTTAAAATTGAGATTCCCGCCTGGTCAATCTCTGGCTAATTTAATAATTTATTTAAACCCTCACGGATAGTAAATGAGCATTTTAGCTTATTAAGTCATCAATAATACATCACGTGCATGGACTTTATATCTGATAAAACACTCCTTATTAGTCTTCTTTATATAAAGAATACTAATAAATAATTTAATAATTTACTCAAACACTCATGAATAGTTAATGATCATTTTAGATTATCAAATCACCAATAAAACATCACGTGCATGGACTTTATATCTGATAAAACACTCCTTATTAGTCTCCTTTAAAAAGAATACTAATGAGGCACAGCTTGTTTTTCTCATATGCTAATATTTTTCACTGACAATGTGGGCCATTGTTTGGACTCAACAAGGACACGCTTTTAGAGTTCATATTTGAAGCCGTTCGATAAACTCGCAGAACGTGTTTAAGCTCGATAAAAAACTTCTGCTCGTTTATCAAACATTACATAATCAATTAAAATAATCTAATCATTTAGTAGCTTTATAAAATGCAAATGAAGCGACAATTAAGTTTGTCCTTCTCGAAAGAACTCTTGAAATTATAATGGAACCCCATCTGCTTTTCCATATCTCGCTTCGTTTTTAAGACATTGTAGTTTGTTTTTTTTATGTAAATGAAATCATTTGCCAAGCAATAAAGGTCACGTTATACGAGGCAATTGTTCTTGCAAAAGACTTTGTCAGACTTTTGCAATTTACCCTGCAACCTGCAATGCATCGGTCTTTAAGCCGGCTGTAATTGGCTCTTTCCGTAGCATTGCAAGACAAGTTGCAAGAAGTGATGTTACACGGTGTATCTTGTCGCGTGACGTTGCCAAAAGCAGCAGTTTGTTTGCCATATTAGACAATTTTTTCTTGCAGTGGACAATTTAATCCAATGTAGCCGGTTTACTTTCCTTTTGTTTCAGCTTCCTGTCATTATGGCAAAGCTCTTTGCCATCCGGATGCTGTTTGCCAACGTAACGTTTGCACGTGTAAGCCGGGTTTTGTAGGTGATGGACTGTCGAAATGTCTGTTCTCTCGTGTGCTTTATGAAAAAGCAAAGAAGAAGGAGCGCACTGCCACTCCTCGGTTGGATGTTGTCGAAACCGATGTGTTTGAGGTATTTTGCTATACACTGTACATTAAGTAATAGACAACAGAAAACCAAACAAAAAGGACTTGAAGGCGCGTGATTTTCCTCGTCATGTAGCATAGCGGTCTGGTCTGATTTAAAATTGTGCTTTGCTTTGATTTCCAGGTCTTGCACGCATTCCAAAGGCTACGCGGAGTGCTGAACAACAAACAATGAACTATGAGCTGTCCGTGAGTTTTGCCTCTTTGATGTTACGAAATTCCGTATGTTTTATTGTTAAAATTTAAATTAGTTCGTCATAAAAGTTTGTCGCGTAAGAATTCAACATCGCTTTGCATATTTATTTTTCCATCGTTGAGATTAAATATGCTGCCTTAACCTTGTTCCTGCTAAGGTGGCATGATACATTTTCTGGAAAGCTCGAAGAATGCCTGTTTTATCCTCAGAAAACGTAACTAATTTTAAATATATTTTTGGGGAGGATAAAACGATAGAATAACTACCAAATGCATTTTTGTAGACGCATAGCCTCAGCTTCTTCCTTTTCAATTCAATTAAAAAAATTCGTTTTCTTGAAAGCTCAAAGAATGCCTGTTTTATCCTCAGAAAACGTAACTAAATTTAAATATCTTTTGAGGGAGGATAGAACGATAGAATAGCTACCAAAATGCATCTTTCTAGACGCATAGCCTCAACTTCATCCTTTTCAATTCAATCAAAAAAAAGCTATAGCCCAGAAAAACGTGTAAAACTGAATAGAATTCGGAAAGACGAAATTGAGGCTATCCGTATACGATGATACATTGTGGTATTAATGAATTTGACCATGAAACGTTAATTGGATCTCATCAGCAAACTCTCGCCTGATTTCGACTGGATTTAGATTTGATTAAACTGAGCTGGTTCTGTTAACGTTGCCGGTTTGACTCGGTTTGGACTTTTTAAAATAAGCTTTTCGCTGATGAGATTACGTTACAGCGTTTTTAAATTCAAGACACTCGTGTGTGCATTGCTGGCCACTCATATTTCGGACGGCTACATCACTACGAACGCCTAGCCAATTTTGAGTTTTAAGGTTAGCGCGCCTGCATTCGCATTTGATCGAACTCGTGGCCAATTTCAGTTCTTTCTGCGGCCTACCCAAATAGCGGAATTCAAATTCGAATTCGAATTTATTCAAATTGTTCTGTTTGATAGAATATACTTTTTAAAGATTTTATCATAGATTAAATTAGCGTTACGCGTGGTTTGAGCTTTGGGACAAAATTCGAGGTGTTATCAATGAAGTTTACAATGTATCGACTCTAAAATCTTATCTGATTCCTGAAGGAAAAGAACTCGGAAGAGTCTCGAGCTTGTGAACTCCGAAAGGTTTTCTGAGCCCTTGACGGGAATCAAGCCCGTAACCTTCTGATCGCCGGTGAGATGTGCTAACCACTTAGCTGCGCGGATCCACAAGGTAGAGCAATGGTTGCTTATCATACTGGTTCGAGAGTTGACATGTATATTACTAACTGCAATCTCGAACTGTCATATGAATTTAATGTTCCTATGGCGACAGTGACGTTTCAGAATGGCTTTCCAATTACCGTTCGAGTTAATTTAACTGATAAAAGCACACGGTGTGCAATACAATCCACACTATTAATGAAAGAAACAAAAAGAAAATAGAGTTTTCGTTTATTTTTCACTATTATTTAGTAAGAAGGTCATTGAAATGTTTCGAGCTTATTAGGAAATGAAAAACAACAAAACAAAAACCAAAAAAAAAACTCGGTTTTGCTGACAGACAAATGATCAGATACGCCAAAATACCACCCGGTGCTACCATAGAGCTCATGTATAAACTAGAGTGGGCATTGGGGCCGAAAATTGGTCACAAATTGAACAACCGCCATTTTGAGTAAAAAGGAGGCCAATCGATTGTCCCCAGGCCTTTTATCGTCTGTTCGAGAGTTCACGTTCGTGAGTTTACCTTCAATTCTTGTTCACGAATTTACTCAGAATTTAAATATCACTTAATTTGTAAAAAGCGTCAAATTCACCGTAATTAAGAACGGTTCATGTATTGAACAGAAAATCCCAATTATTTCCTTAATTCGAATGATGAAAATCAAGGCCCAGCAAAAAATTCTTAAGACAGGCATATTTGTGTCAAAAGGTTTATTGAGATGTAACGTTTCGTTGCTTAAGATGCAACATCATCAGAGAATGAAACATAATAGGATGAGGCAATCACTAAAATATTATTACGTAGCTAATTAGCGTAAATTTGGCGTTTGAGAGGAAACAGGTAGGATGAGATGTCAGAGGTGACGAATAGGGTAAAGGCCATCAGAATAAGGAAAGAGAAATTCAGCTTGATTGAGAGTTGAGGGAAGAATTGAGTTTGTGAATGAGCAAGCTTTCTCTGATGAGGAGTTCATGAGTGATAGATGAAGAGGAATGAGAATGGATGGTGAAATCATCTAATGTAATGGGATTGCCAGTGTCGTGGTGATGTGATAGAATGTTTGTTGTGGAAGGGTGTGATAGATTGTGATAGAATGTTTGTTGTTCTTTTTATATAAAAAGAGCAAAAACAACGGACAAACGTGAAGTAGTTTGGTCCCTAATTTATCCAAGATGGTGGCTGTAACGAGTTTCTTCTACTTTATTGTCATTATATGTCTCACAAGACACCGTATAACTTAGTTCTTATTGACACCGATGAGATCGACGATTGCCGCCTAAATTGTTCACGTTTTCAACGTACCGGATGTCAGAGTGTCGGAACCCGGTAGACTACCTATCGTCGCAGTCACCTTTCAATTTGTTACCTGCGGTTGAGGGACATTTGGGTACAATGCCCTCTTTAGTTAATATATGATCTCTATGGATGCTACAGCCAATCAAACTACAAGAATGCCCTGGGTATTACCCGCTCTCGATTAACATGAAAATAACACTAGTTAAGATCAGCGGCGGCGCCAGGAATTCCCGACGCAGAGGCTAAGGTCCCCGAAAGGAGGCTAATTTACAGGGTCCGAAGCCATACCCCTGGAAAATTTTTCATAATTTGAAGGCCAACGCTGCCATCCCATTATTAACGGGAGATAATTTCAATGACTCACAAGTCACATGCAAGTTTAATCTTCCAGTCTGTTGCGCGACGAATTTCTCCCCAATGGGGGAGAATAGGATCCCCGAAGGGGAGCTGCAACCTCTCCGTCCTCCTCTGACGTCACCACTGGTTCAGATAATTGCGAAAAATTAAAGTAATCCAGCGATGGAAAGCCCCTGGGGCCAGTTGCCTAAAACCGTGGCGTGCAACCAAGGTGTACGGCGGTCGTTCTCTATAAAGTCAGGCGTGTTGAGTCATACGTTGGAAGACGGCCCGACGTTGGAATGAGCAACTCCAGCTGGCTAGAAATTAGTCTTAATTATGACAGACGTTCACATCGAAGACAAAAGTATTATCATATACGGAGGAAATTTGCCTACTTTTGGCCCTTGGAGACTAGGCAATTTAAGCATTTTAACCGCACGACCACCAAAAGCCTTATGCGAAACTTGTAATGCCCCCTCAGATCCAAATATTGCCTTGGAGGGTTGAGACTATTTTTCTGAGAGTCAGTAACGTCCTCAGCCCTCTGATAAATCGCAAGATCAAAACAGAACATGGTCCCTAGTTAAACGATAAAATTAAGAAAGCAGGTTATAAAAGAGATTATTTGAAAAAGAAAGCAATTTAGAACAACTCTTATACCTACCGTCAAGCATATAAGAATTGTAGGAATCATCTGAATAAAGTTACTGTCACTCTAAACTTGAGAACTACACGAATAGCAAAGATTGCTAGAAAACTTTGAATCATCGGATGAACAAACAATAAAAATCCACTATAATAAAAAAGGTAGATGTCAATGGCTCTAGTGTGACAGGAGACAAGAATGTCGCTGAGGAATTTAACAATTACTTTTCCTCGATTGGCTCAGAATTGACCAGTAGCATTCCATGAAGTAACAGTGGCCCACTTAACTGCATAACTCCGGTATCGAATTCGTTTAGCTAAGAGATTACTGATAGCGAAGTGAATTGTGTAATCAAATCCATGAAAGCAAGTAAATCGACTGACACTGACAAAATTTCAGTGAAATTACTAAAGGAAGGGTGGTGGCTCCATAACTGATCATTTACTAACATATTTAATCTTTCACTAAATACCTGCATTTTGCCGATCGATTGGAAACTAGCAATGATAACATAGATTTTTAAATCAGATGCAAAAACAGATCGTGGGAGTTACAGACCTATTTCCGTGACTTTAACTGTGGCAAAAATTTTTGAAAAACTCGTTTATTATTAAAAAGGCATTTGATACTGTTGATCAAATTATTCTCCTTTCTAAGATAAAATTATACGAAATACGAGGTACTGCTCATCAGTGGTTTCAGTCGTATCTTCAGGATCGACAACAAATATGCAAAATTAATCAAACTGTATCAAATCATAGGAACATTCATGGTGGAGTTCCCCAAGGATCAAACCTAGGTCCACTTCTTTTCATACTTTATATAAATGACCACCCAAATTGTCTTATAACGAGAAACCCGACAATACTTAAACTTGAACACGAACTTAGTTCATTATTTACATCATTATTATCATATCGTGACTTCAGCTTAGGCAGTACATATGACGAACCTGCACCTTAGCTCACAATCTGAGTCGTGGTAGCTCAATGGTTAAAGCGTCTCACTGGTCATCAGAAGGTTGCGGGTTTGATTCGCGTCTAGGGCTCAGAAATTGTTTTTCTGAGAGAAAGAGCTTGACAAACGTCCACTAATCGTCTGAAAACCGACAGTGTTCGCCGACGACACTTGCTTATCTTTTTATGTGCTGTCGTCCAAGAATATTGAGTGTAAGCTTAACACAGACCTCGATAAAATTGACAAATGACTAATTGCTAAAAGGTTAACCTTAAATAGGGAAAAACACTGTATGATTTTCGAGAGTTGCCAACGACTTAAGTCAATTTCTGAAGATCCTACTGTAACTCCAAGAGATCAATCACTTAACTCATTAACCAGTGTTCGAGAAACCATCCCCAAAATGGCGTTGATAAATGAGCGCTGGAGATGAGTGGTTAAGACTGGCAAAAATCTCTCAGATTTTTGGAGATTTTTAGCATGCGCGAAAGCAGGATCGGCCTTGAAACACTGATCACAAGGATAGTCGACCACTGTGGCTGACTTGCAAAGTTTGTTTTCTAAATGCAGTACGAAAGGGTAAATTTAATGATTAGGAATTCTACAGAGTAAATAATGTTCGATATCTGACTTTGAAAACCAGACTTTATGTGGGACCAGAATTCATAAGGTATTTTATACATTTTATTTATAACTTCTGACGGTCTAGTATAGTTAGCTTTAAAATCAAATACATTTAAGTATGTTAACACGCAAAATCCCAAGAATTAATGGTTTCGAACTCTTGTTGTCCAAATATACACTTCAATTGATCCCTTAAGGAATTGCATACAAAATTAGAAATATGTGTATAAAGTCAAAAGGGTCAGGAAACTGCCGAAATTTTTGACAAAAAACCTGATTATTTGAGCGATGGCCCTTCGTCGGAGCGAAACGTAAAAACGTTTGTGTACTATACCTTCCTTTACTGTCTTGACTCTCAAGTATCATTTTAATAGGAAAACAATTTCAGCGAAAGTAAAACTAACAAAAAGAGTGACATATCCAACAGTCTTACTTTGATGCACAACGAATTATTGACTTTTGTCAAGGTCAAACACTGGACCAATGAGAAGGCGAATCAGCCCAGAGGGAGCAGGTGGGAAATTAGTCTGCACATGCGCGGGAATCGGTTGACGGAGTTTGTAAATATTCAAAATGGCGGCTTTGTCAACTTTATCGGCTGTCGTTTAAGGAGCTTCTTTCCCCTTTACAAAAGGTCTCTACTTCAAAATAAAAGCAACAGATCGACTGTGTATGTCTTTTTTTCTTTGATTATTAATTGTAATCCGAATGTTTCACGATGCATAATTTTCATAACGTTATTTGTTGCCAAATCTCACGAACGTAATATTTCAGATATTAAAAAGTCAAATGTTCCCTGTGTTTAAAACAAATATAAACAGAATTGAAATTTCATTAAATAGGTTCACCAATTTTTTAAAATCTATTTGGTGTTAAAAATTATTAACAATTCAAGTTGTTTTTGACCCAAATTGTGGGAAAGTATATCTATCTCCATTATTTTGCCATTTAATTACATTAAAGGCAATTTATAAATTAATACATCTATTTATCAAGGCACTGAACAACAATGTATACAATTTTTGCCCTTTCTCTTCCTTTCATTAGAATTAACTCACTGTAATTCCCTTATCGAGACATAATGACCAATTTCAAAATTTTACGTAAGTCTAATTAAAATATTATCTCAACTGACATCAAAACCTACACCATCTTAAGTAAGCAAAGTGCCTTAAGTTTATCTGACATCAAGAAAACTACAGCGAAAAGACAGACTTTGTATGAGGAATGATGAGCTTCACAAATTTTAAAAGTGTAAATAAACAGGGTCTTTTGCACACAAATTTTTAGACAGTGAGGGATTTCAATTAGTCGTTTTACGTTTTCCGGGTAGAATGATATCCTCCAGCATAACTTGTGTAGCAATAAACAAGATAACCCAATTCATCTGCAAAGACAAAATAGATAACTTCAAATTAATAAGGAATCTAAGCATATACAATAAAAATTGGGTAAGACACAGGAAAAGTAATTAGTAAATAACACAAAGATACAGATTAATAATACCATATACTAAAATGATGGAAATTGGCCAGGGTAATTCCAATTTATAAATGCTAAGATCAAAGTAAATGTGACAATTATCGGCCAATATCAATTTTGCCGATAATAAAGTGTTAGAGAGAGAGGTATTTAATCAAATATATAAATATATTCCAATCGAGATTTCGACCGAAATATGGAACCGTGGCGGCACTGATTCAAATGTGCGCCCAATGGTTGACTGATGTGGATGACGGTAAGTTAAACGGGGTCGTGTTTCTCGACTTATGTAAAGCTTTTGATTCAATTAACCACGAAATTCTATTAAGGAAGCTTAAAGACCAATTTGGAATCCATAATATTGAACTAAAATGGTTTGAATCATATTTAACAAACAGGAAACAAGTGTGTTTCGTCAATGGTCAAACATCATCCCGAAGTAAAATAATGTGTGGAATTCCACAGGGCTCTGTACTTGGGCCATTACTGTTTTTATTATATATAAATGACTTGACAGATTACCTAGAGAAAACTACTCCTTATCTTTATGCAGATGACACTGAAATTTCGTCTTCTTCGGACAACTTTGAAGATTTGATTGATGATTTAAATATAGACTTAAACAATATTCGGAAGTGGCTATCCAAGAATAAACTTAAACATCATCCTACGAAATCAAAGGTTATGTTTATTGGATCATCACATAATCTAAATAATAAAGTTAAGGACAATCATGTACTTTAAATAATGTCCCGGTTCCTCGAACTAATGCGATTACATGCCTGGGGGTAGATTTGGATAAAAAATTGGACTGGGAGAAACATATTGAGAAAATATGTAGTAAGGTGGGTGCAGGAATTGGGGCGATGAGGCATATAAAACCATATGTCCCATCTGCAACCCTACTAACAATATATAAAATATTGGTACAGCCTTATTTTGATTATTGTTCCCCTTTATGGGGCAATTGCGGTGAAGTACTCCAAGATAAATTGCAAAAATTCCATAATCGTGCGGCAAGGATTATTACTGGAGCCAGTTACGATGTTAGATCTGCTGATATGTTGGACACCCTTGGTTGGGAAACACTTAATGTAAGAAGATCGCGAAATAAATCAATATTAGTGTATCAAATACTGAACGACCACACTGCCCCAAATCTAAAAGATTTGTTCCGTAAAAAAACTGTAGGTCAGAATAACTATAATCTTCGAAATAGCGAAACAGATTTAGCCCTTCAAAAACCCAAAGCGGAATTTCGAAAGAGATCTTTTGGGTACAGTGGTGCCATCTTGTGGAATGATCTTCCGCAATAACTTAAGGTAATAGTAACCATAGGTTCCTTTAAAAGGAAGATAAAGCATATCTTTATTAATGTCGTTGGATATAGTTTTAAGTTTTTTAATATCTTTTTTTTTCTAGTTGTATTTGTTTGTTCTTTCTTAATTTATATACTTGTAAATAACTTCTTGTTATAGATATTTTAGTAATTGTGTGACGCCCCTCGTGGAAATCAGCTGCATGCATATAGTTTTTCGAGGATAGCGTGTTTAAATAAAGGTTTACATACGAACATACAGATACTCACATGTTTTTTCCAGGGCAGACCATTCTTTAAAACCCATACTATAACTGGTAACTCGTGACTGTCTCGAAAGTAAAATTACATTTTTGAGGCCACAAAAATCTAACTGGCGCATTTTTTCTCAAATAAATTAGAATGTTGACAGTAACATTGGGGGCCACAGATTACCTAGATCATAATTTCATTCTGTTGCCAACATTAAAGTCGAAATATTACAGTTTCAACAATAGTTTTGTCTTGTACTGACTCATATGTTGAGTTTTCAAGATGACATTATTCTTCGGAATATCTTTTATTTTATACTTTTGAAGTTGTCGGCTGGTCATGGTTTTTGGTCAAATTTTTGAGATGTTTGGATTTTTCTGCATTTTGATTTTTCGAAATTCAGCGCAAACAATGGCTAAAACCAACATTCTCCAAAAACCAAAGAAACTGTGTGGTTTTCATGCAAATGCGATTATTAAGGGCTGAGAAGTCAAAACAGCATTCACAACATCTTTCACCGCTCACTTTCATCATCCACGTTCGGATTCTATCCTCAAACTTTAACACGTCACATTTGGCTTGATCAAACTGATGGTGACTGTGTGCGATTCTTGAACATCTGGCGCAGATTTCACCTCAAAAACGTAACACAAGCCTGCTTTTATCTCATGTTATGAGCCAAATCTTAAAATCGGCTCTTAGAAACTAAACTATTTTTTCGCTAGCCCTTGTATTTAGGCTAAGCTTTATTCTGGTTATGTTAACAATCCAGTGAAAATTGCAGGTAACGTGTCGTTAATTCATTGAATATTATTTGACCTGCAGGATTAGCTATTGAATTTGCTTCAGCGACTACCATAAACATATTTATTTCATCCAGTGACTTTGGTTGACATACAATTAATGAGACTAAAATGCAAATATTGATCCATTTTCGTTTGAATTATTAATAATTTGCATTAATATGCCTGATAAATATTGATAAGATACAGTCTTACCTGTTGTACAAAAGAAACTAAAAGAAACTAAATGCTTTTAACAGGTACTGCATTCTATAAAAATCCAATTATCTGGAAAACTGCTCGTGGAAACCTTGCAACTTTTGAATATTTTATCTTTATTCTATTCTGCCACATACTTTGATATTAAATATTTGATAAAAATTGCAAAAGATTGTTTTCCAGCCAATACAATATCCATTTTGTCCATTTTCAACATGAGTATGGACTTGTGGACGATGATGATAAAACTTTTTTTAAAGAGGCTAACAGTAACAGCAAAGCTGACAAACCTGTGTGCCTCTACATTATCATACATATATACATATACAACAAACAACTCAATAATCCTAAGTAACTTACAATAAATATAATAATAAAATAAAATAAAATAAGATAAATAAATTCTTGATTAAATTTACAACAAAGCCTCAAAATTATCAATATCGTTATATGCGTCTCTAAAAAATGTTCTTAACTTCACTTTAAAATTATTTATATTATCTATTTTTCTGATATCAGCAGGGAGACTGTTCCATAACTTAATTCCTGATACAGTAAACGTTCTGCCTCCCTCCAACTACGCTGAAACCTAGGACAGACTAAATTTATAGAACTGTATCTTGTTGATCTATTATGCAACATATAGTTAGTTACAAATAAATCATTAATGTAAGATGGAGCGTTCCCAGACAATCTCTTGTGAATCAAAACACATTTGTTAATTTTAATTTCATCATAGAATGGCAACCACTTCAGCTTATTAAAATTTGCTACTGATCTTGTTTTCGTATCAACTCCAAGAACAACTCTGGCAGCCCTTTTCTGCAGTTTAAAAACTCGTAGGAGATCTTCTTTGGTACACGAGCTCCATATCAGGCTACCATACATCATCACTGGTTTTGATTAATGCATTATAGTAGAGTTTTCTTTCCTCCACCGGTAGATATGTCCGAATTTTCCGCAACAGTCCAATTCTTTGCGAGAGTTTACCGCGGAGTTTAGTTACATGTTCGTGAAATGAAAGTTTATGATCGATAAGCATTATCCAATTGTTTGAGCTGTAAGCTTTAATTTTTAGCATAAACGATACTGGGAAAGGTTGTCACATTTGTTGTTTTGTATCAAATATCTTGCCAGCATTTGATCAATTTATTGCATAATTATAGCTCTGGATGTTATATTGAAATATATGTGTGTTAAACTTAATTTTTAGCTAATTTTGACACTTCTAAGTCAACTTAGCAGGAAAAAGTTATTTGAAAATATCCTGAACAAGTTGCACTTTTCTGATGAATTGCAACTCAGATACAATACAATGGATAGATTATTCTTCCCATTTGTAAGACATCAATAGAAACACTTACAGTATGCCTGTCTATCAGTAACACAAAAATCTGACGGCTTATACGATGAGAAAAGTTTATTTATAATTGTTGTAATTAACATGAGATCAGGCACACTTTGGGAGATATGGTGAATCACAGCGATAAACGTGTCGTGAAATTCTTTTGAATTCAGATGAGAAAGATGTGCTTCGAAATCCGGCATTACTCGGGTTTTCCGGAGCACTTTGCCGTTTCTGGTGCATCCGCAGACAAATTGCACCGTTGTTGCCGACGGTTATCGGTCTTATACTGCTCAGTATTTTCGTCTACGATCAGGCACCCACTGGTGGCCGGTCAAAAAGATTTATGTCGTGTTCCAATATAACTATGGCAGATCCTACCCTCGTAGGGATTTTAGACTTCTTCAAATAGAGCTCTCTATTTCTATGGAATAGCTTGCTGTTTGTAAGGAGCAGTTTTCTATTTGTACGGAAGAGGGCGCTTGTTACATGGAACAACTTCTAGTTTCTGCGTAAGAGGTCGGTCTCCTGAGAATCCCTCTTCATCTGCACGGAAAGTTGATCATATTCTAGGGAAACAAACGTGGCCACCGTACCATTTACCACTCGAGTAATAAAAATTAACGCCCAGCAAATAACTTTAAGAAAAACCATGACATTGAGGTTTAATAAAATACTTTAATACTAACGTTTCGTTACAACCAGTAACATCATCAGAGCGAAATGATTACAGCAATAATTTCTCGGCTTAATTGACTTAACGATTACAGACAGGTAGAATGATTAATGAGGCACACCGGAAAACATAGATGAGAAGTAGGAGGGCAGTCAAGAGATAATAATAAAAAAACAAAGATATCAAAACAACAGTAGGAAAAGATCTGATATGGTTATTGAGACCAGGCTTCATTTTACCTATTGATAAACTTTCCTTAAGAAGCACGTGTAACTGGGAATTCCCAGATGACAAAATTGAAAAATCATCGGAGGAAACAATATGTCCGGTTTGTCTCATATGTGATAAAATACTAGACTGAGAGTGGGTTGAAACTTTGTTTCCCGTGTAAGGTGAAATGCCCATATGTTCGCAGATCCTCGTGTGGAAATTCTGGCAGGTTTCGCCGATATACAACGAGTTGCATCGTTAACACGTAAATTTGTAGGCTACGTGGGATCTTAAAGATATAGGTGTTCGATCTTTAAACGGAAAAAAATTGGAAAGACGGTAAACAGGTCGAAACACAAACTGAAGAAGAACGTGCGGATAGGCGGATGTGATTAATTTAGAAAGTTGTTGTCGAATCAGAACTATTTTCCACTATTTGCATCATCGTATTCTGGACAAACTTCTCAACAACACATGTATCTCTTCAGGGTTCACTTTGACCAACTGATTTGAAGACGAATCTTCAGCTTCGAATCTAGCATTACTTTGGAAAGCTATATAAACCATTAAATCCAATCTCATCTCGTTTTAATAACCAGAGGTAAACAGGTTATCCTGGTTCAAGTTAATCATACACAGCCTTGCTCAAACCTAACCAATCAGAAACCTGTTCGATGGAGATCGGAGTTTTTAAAAATAACAAAAGGAACAGTGGCGTAACCAGCGGGTGTCAGGGGGTAGGCGAGCACTCCCACTCACGAGGCTCGCTCGCCCCCCCAAAATGGGATGACGAAAAATACTAGTAAGTCCAGCATTGACTGTTGTTAGTTGCAAATTGAACCTTGTTTCTAATAACATAAGAAATCACCATTATGTTTATATTCGTGCATTCATATTTTCCACACGGTTTGGCGCTTTGGGCTACAAATTTCATCCGCTCCCCCAATTTTCAATCTCCCCCCTTTGCCTGAACCTTTGAATGAACAGTGCCGTCGATCTTTTAAACAACTAAAGTTAAACTATACCTGCCCAACTAGTAAGTGGGCATTTTCCTATTCAATGAATAAAATTTATGATCGATTACTCAATGGTTAGATGGCACTGGTTGGGACTTATCCGGTGGATAAGTTATTCAGGCTTTGAATAATCGACGCTTTGTAGATCTGATACTGTTTCACGAAATAAATCGGCCATCTTTTATTTTTTTACACGTGAGCATTGGTATTTTTAGTTCAATGCACGTAAGTTAAAATATGGTTGATAAGTGGTATGTGGGGTACAAAGGGATAAATCGACAGCGCGCTTAGGACTGGACGCGAATCAATGATGTGTGCGACTATCATTCAATGAGGTGTCCGACTGTCTACGGAAAAAAAATGGCTCTCGAGAGTTACTCAATGTAGTGCAGATTTTCTCCGATCAGTAAACATCTGGACTAAAAGTCGAAATTACAGTTCTAGGAAGTAAAACGAAAGATTGGAACAAAATATTAACGACAGATATGAGTCAGAAACATTAAATTAAAATGAACAGGAAATCCATGGAGCATATAACGTTTAGCGGTAATAACCCCAGACCGTTTATTGTCGTCAGGCTTCATGTATGCTCGTCAGTTTGGTATATAATCTCAGCAAGGTGACAATTTGACATATTTGCTTCCCCACGAATGTTTGATCGATGGTAGTTAGAATGTAAATGAAATATCAGTATTATCTGCGCCGGAAATATACATGCTAAGTGGTGCTCTGACAGCTAGAAGACAGCAAGTTATCCTGTCATGAGACTTTCTTTTTTTCTTTCTTCCTTTAGTAAGTCTCTGGTGATTTTAGAATTAATTGCTTCAAGGTGGTTAATTCTCTTCTTGCATTCGCCTAGTTTTATTTGAGTCTCTTCCACAGCGGACTCTGAAGTCTTAAGTTTGTCGTTTGCAGTATCCAATTTCGAGAGAAGGCTTTCGTTTTCTTTTGTAAGATTGGCCATACCTTCCTTGCAACTCTTCAGCTTATCGTCTGGCGCCTGATTCTCCTTCCCAGGTAGCGTCTTGTTTGCTAGCAAAACTTTTATAATCATTGCCTTCTCCTGACAACTGAAAACATGATCGGAAGTTGGGAAGTAGAAGAAACTAGTGATGGCGGCCAGTAACAGAGCAAACAGAGCACTGATCAGTACAAACCGCAGGTTTCTAGCTTGGTAATCGTCACGCTTCGATTCATTCAGTGAACTCTGGTCTGTAATGGTTTTGACATCTCTCATTACGCAAACGCCGAAGATTTCGATGACACGAAGTTCAGTAACACTCTCTCCATTTCCACCTTTCTTATTTTCTCCCGCCATAAGCAATGCTTTGCCGAGTAGCCGGTATTTAGCAGAAACAAACTGAAAGTGAAAGTGAAATATTATGTCAGAATGGCTATTATGTACTCCTTAAGTTAATAATAAAACTAACAGATCAGCACATTTTTTCCGCAGATGTTTTAGAACTCAGCAAGACAACGGAGTTTTGCCCTCCGGTATTAATTTCCCTTCTTTGAAGACGGATATCAGGAGAAGTCGGTTTTAAAACTGTTTCTTCGATCCCCAAACGATTTTCAATTGAGAAATTAACTGTACACGACTTATTCGTTTGGTCGTTTGGCTTTAGCCCACGGTCACGTATATTTCAAAGCTAGGGTAGTATATGTACGAGATTTTTAACAGGAAAAATCTTCCTGGTCTAAATTTTAATATTCTTTGACAGCCGGATGTCATGACTGCGCCCGACGGGACATTATCAGATTAGCTTGAAAACGAAAGTAACGTTGGTCGTTCAATGTCGCAATCGATGCCAATATACTCTGTGGTATTTCACAAGATTATCAACCTATGTCACTAGCGGTGATACAGGACAGCAAGTAAGGACAAAGCGAATTGAACAACGATTTTCAAAGGTAATTACTACTAAGTATGTTTGCAACCGTAAATATACATGCAAAATACCTTGCAATGTCCAGTTTGTTGAAACCAACAGAAGCATGACAGAATACAGCTTAGCTCAAACCTTTCGTTACACAAACCAATAACAAGTATTGCTGGTTTTTACTTCACTCTTTTACTTTAATATAATTGTGGACGGATCGAACTCTGCAACAATGCAAAATGACCCCTGAGGTCTTTAAGGACAATTCTACACTAGGTAACTGTCGCTGGCATGAAGCTACCGCATGGCAGAAATTCCATGGAACGTCTTAAAAAATACTTTGCTGGGAATAAACGGGCATTATTTTAATCCTAAAATTATTGGTATTCAGTGCACTAGCAAATAAATGGTAATAATGAGTTCTTCTATCAACATATCACCTGATGACTTCTTCAACTTCTTCGAAGTTCAGTCAACTTCGATCATAAACATTTATGATCACTTTGCGTGACACCCACTGATCTCTAAAAAAGACTGGATCGAGCAAGTCGGTCCGAAAAATGAAGCCACTGATCTGAAAAATAGGACTGGATCGAGCAACCCATTGTAGGGGTTGGGCAAAAAATGAAGCCCGCGAAATTCAATCGGCGCCATATTGGAGTGACCACATTAATGGTAAAGTTGTTATAAGGCAGTTACAAAAACGAGGAAACTCGGTACGCAGTGTTGTGCTTTTGGCTGTAGTAAACAAAGAAAAATGTGAAAGGAGACAACATCACATCCCGAAGTGATAGTGACTAGTGACGACGAAGGATCTAGTTTAAAAAGGAAGTTTTCACGGGCATTTCACGGGTAAGTGCCCTGTACCCGTAGCTATATTTTTTATGCATTGAACCATAGTACAATAGTACAGTATTGCGATGAGAACAGTTCAAAAACAAAATTTAAATTATTTTTAGAGCAAAATTAAAAAATTATCGTACATGCACCTTGCAGAAAACTAAATATCGCAGATAGCAGTTTTGCTGGTGTCGAGTATGGACTGATTAGGGACCAGTCATAAAGTATTTACTAGAGGGGGTGGAGGATAAATGATACATTTTGGTAAATATTTTTGTACCCATTCAAAACTGCCAGGAAAAAGCTTAATACCCTCCTAGCAGTGTTTATCAATATGGTCATACCCCCCTCACCTGCACATACTTTCTGTGAGTTAGGATTTGTGGAGAAGTTCAAAGTATCGTTATCATTCGTGCCCCCAGAGAAAGAGAAATTTTCATGCCCCTCCAAAAGTACTGAATGTTTTTACATACCCCCTAAATATCCTCCACCCCCCTCTAGTAAATACTTTATGACTGGTCCTTTATATAAGGCTGTTTTATGAGCCGTGATTGACGTAAGCTGGGGCTTAAATAAATCGGGAACATCTGGTATAAACGGTCATTTTTTTTACGCTGCGACTTTTTTAGAGGCTAGTTCTCAAATCTGGGCTTAATGAATGTAAAAGACGTCAGACTTCTCGACAAATTCACAGTTTTCAATCCCCGGAATTGCATACGAAATCGACAACTCCACACCCGCAGCTACACCCTTCAATCAAACTTATAATTGTTTTTCTGTTAAATTTTAACTGTAACCAAAACAGGAATTTGTAACAACAGTTCATGTTATTATATATTATACTATATCTTTGTCCCAAGTAGTTACTATAATAGAAAAGAAACCATGGGCTTCTTTTTGTCATTTTTGCCCCTCTGAAGTCCCAGTTTCCTTGTCCGCTATATATTCTTCTTCACCCAGCTTGCCATTCAATCCAGAAAAACGGATGAAATGGTTAGCAAACATGCATCGACAGGACTGGACACCAAGCAGTCATTCCAGGATCTGCTGAGATCATTTTAAAGAAAGGTTTTTGGACAGAGCGGATCAGATTGTTAAATTAAAATATGATGCAGTTCCAACCAGATTTAAAAAGTTTCCAGAAGGTCAAAAGAAGATAATAAACGTTTTAGAATATACAACTAATGGTTGTTCACATTTGAAAAGTTGCATTCTCTGATTGAACTGTTTGGCAAAGAAAAAGTTAAAGAATCTTACTGTACTTGTGGCAGCAGAATTCAGCGTAGAAATACAGTATAGTGAATACTTAAAATTACATAATCTAATGAATAGCTTAATTCTTTTGTTGAATGCTTATATGATTAATGTCAGGAGTGGATTTAGCATTAAACCAACCTTGTACCCAGACCATTTTACCAAAAAGGGCTCTGGCATTGACTGGTCACGATACCCAGAATTTAGGGGTGTTTTGTTTGTATGTGAAATTTATACAAAATACAAAGATAAGTGGGCTGTTTCGTTGTTTGAAAATTGGCGAGAGCAAAGAAACAAAAGTTTGCAGTGAGAACGGAAGAAGTGTGTGTCGTCAAGAGTATGGTTTAGAATTTATAACAAATTCCCTTGAGGTGATGTCGGACGATGAACTAAATCGGACATTAGCATGTTTCGTCTGCAAAATTAGAAAAACTGATGGACGTAAATACCCACCGAACACGGTTTACGGAATAATCGCTGCAATTCAACATTATTTGAAAGGTAAGGGAAAGATGGTGAGATTTTTCAACGACGATAAGTTTGTATTTGCGAAATACGTTGGACGCTGTGATGAAAGAGGGTGCTTCAGAAGGCCTTGGATTTACAAAGAAACGCGGCGAAGTAATCACGTTAAAGGAAGAAGAAGAGCTTTGGACAAAAGTAGTCCTCGGAGACTCAAATTCTCAACAGTTACTTGATACTTTAGTTTATCTGTTTGGCATTCATTTTGCGCCAAGAGGAGGCAATGAACATAGACGACTGCGAGCAGAAAAATCCCAAATTGTAAAAGGCTTCGACAAAGAAACTGGCATGCAGCACTTAGAGTATCGTGAAGATGTTTCGAAAACAAACGGTGGGGGGCTCAAACATCGAAAACTGGAAAGAAAAGTTACTCGATCATATGAGAATGAAGGAAATAAGAATCGCTGCATTGTTCGTTTGTACGACAAATACATGAGTTTATGGTAAGTATATGCATTTGGAATT
>JBAHVQ010000408.1:458379-468460 GCA_036872915.1 Nanipora kamurai | reverse complement strand
CCCTGCCGGGCCAAGTAGAGTTTTCTCTACTTGTCCGGTATGGTTCGTCGCTCGGAGTAGCATTAACATCATTAAACCTTGTTTATATAAAGGAATTTTAGGCCTAAACCTAATGTATTCAGATTACGATTGACTTTAAAAAAATCAAATAGAATTTACTGTCCCGATATGGAGGAAACTAGTATGTGTTTCGAAATATCAAGAGCGCAAGTAAGATCATTTCATGCTCCGAACTTGACCTGTAGCTCAATTGGTAGACCGTCGGACTAGTAAACCGAAGGTCGCGGGTTCGAATCCCTGCCGGGCTAAGTGAGTTTTCTCTACTTGTCCGGTATGGTTCGTCACTCGGAGTAACATCTAACATCGTTATTCTCCACCCGAGTTCATTCTTCTACTTAAGCTATTTAAAAATATGTTAAATTTATCAACAAATTTTGTTTTTTGTTTCTTTTTTTTTTGGAAACTTATGCAAATTTTCGAGCAACTTTGAGCAAAAATTGGCAATTTTTGAGCAACTTTTAATGATTTTACTGAACAATTGTTTACATAATGTTGAGCAACTTGTGGACAGTCCTGCCTATCAGTGGCTTACGCATCGCGGGCTGGACGTGGCGGTAACAAGGGTAACAGATGATGTGGCAGTTGATGTCTTTTTGATTCGTGTTTCTGTAAACTCACAGCGATATCGCATAAAACAAGCAGATTTATCATCAGAGACAATGTCGTTAATACGTTGACCATTGTTTTGGACAAGACCTAGCTGAGGCACCTCTAGTAGTTGATTTGAATTGTTTTGGGCTGTGATAAACGAAGCACGGAAAACAATATTTCGTTTGCCCAGGGTTACTTTCAATACACGTTGAGATGGTTCATGAACAATTTAAGAGAAGAAAGTACTGTTTCCTTAATGTAAGTGGATGCTACGTTTGCGTTCTCAGGAGTACGTAACTAACCCTGATACTTGAATTTATTATGCAAGGTCCATATATCTTGATCAATGATGACAACTGAATCTGCGAAACTTTTAACTAACCTTCTCTCACATTTAAGCATCTGAAAGTATAGATAAATATATTATAATAGGACGCTCGTTAAAAAGTTCGATAAGGGTTGTGCAATTGCATATTCTGCTTTAAACCTTAAACTTGTATTCAGGATCGTAAACAGGCATCTGTTTAAGCCTTGTTTTGTGTATAAGTAATACTATAAAGGGTGATTGGACCCCTTTTATAAGGCGCCTCACTCAGGATCGGGCCCTTTTTTATGGCGCCGCACTCATTAGTATGCAAAAAGCTTATTTGAGATTCTGTTCGTAACGTTTTAAGACGCTGCAAAGCGCCGGACTCATTAGTATTATATTAAATATATGACTTTGTGCGAACGAAAGTAATTAAGGTTAGAAACGAAATAATAAGTGTTAGAGACAGGGTATTGTTTGATAGGGACACGGGGCCGATCTCCCCGGATTTTTAAGGCGGTGTAAGGCCGCACTCATTAGTATTCAAGGTTAGGGTTAGGGTCGAGGTTAGGTTGGAGAGATCCCGGGAAAATCATTAACATTTAGGCGCACCTCTTTGTGTGGCTCACGGAAGTCATTAGTGCGAACTGTGTGCCTAACACGTAATAAACGGAAGTCATTAGCGCACATGAACTGGGTGGATATGACGGACAAAATGTGACGTAGAAAATGTTATACATACTATAAACATACGAGCAAACTCAATCTACAGAGTGTAGAGAGTGTAGGTTGTTTTTTTCGTTGGATACTATAAAAACAGGAAGCAGGGGGATCTTTTGCCAGCCGTGTTTTCACTCGAGGTTGTTTGGAATTCGTTGGATCTCTTTGATTGATTACATTGCTATTTTTTTGGAAAGTTTTAAAATCGCGTCAAATCAGGAGAACATGTGGTAAGTTTCTTGGGTTTTTTTTTTTCTTGCGGCATTATATGTTTTCGTATTTTTCTCTGCAGGCTTTTCCGACGAGGTACTCGTTTTTTATATAGGAGAGGTCAGTCCTCCACTGGCTTGAAAGCCGAAGAGGTAGCCCGCCATTATTTTGGACCCCAGATTCAGGAGCTAGTCGCAGAGTGGTCTGACCAGGATCGGAATAATTTCCTTGCTAACTGGGAAGACGACGAGTTCGTCATGAACATTGTCGAGAACGAACCTACTGATAGTTAGCATAAGCTCGTCGCCCAAGGATTATGTATCGGTGGTATCGAGCAAGGCTCTTTATCCACACCAGAGAAATTTACGTTATGCTGTGAAGAATACGGTCGAACCTTCGTGCGTTCTAGTGACTTGAAGCGACACGTTCGACGACTACACTCTAAGGCCGTTTACCTTTGCATCGAATAATATGCTAATACACCATAAGAAAATTCATGAAAAAGAGAAGGTATATGAATGTTCGCGATGCCACAAGAAGTTTGGTCGCAAGGATAATTTTAACACACACCTAAAGATACATGAGAGGAGAGGTGCTGAACGGCACTATGTATGTGCTGTATGCGGTGAGACCTTTCGTAACATTTTCCTTTTACAATCCCATCAACGCGACGTTCATTAAGTCGGTGAAAAACATAAGACACCAAGTTCCGCAACTAATCAAACCAAGCGGGTCTGAGTTACCGAACCTGCCGTGAACGATGGAGCTTCCACATCTACCACCGGACCTAGTGTCAACCAGCGAAACACCTTTCCCCAAGACCCTATTCTTGAACCGAGTGTTGCTCCTTCACCGATTTACCGAGACTATTGGCGAGCTATCCGGACTCGGCAAAGCCGTGGCAGCAAAATTCCAGATTTGCATAATGATCGGCTGAAATTTGGGATGCTAGTGAACTTGAGACCAGACAACAGAGTTTAAGTTAAATGAATCGTTTGGCTTTATGTTGTTTAATGAAACTGAACGATTTCAGTATCACCATTCGTCAGCCAACAACAGTCGAGTGTTCGAGACACCCTTCCAGATTCGGAACCTGGAAGAATTGGAACAAGTCCGTGAAGCTCTGTAAAGTTTGGATATGTTAGAATAGGCTCGACAACAGCGGTCTAACTCGAAATGGATTGTTGTGGAGATTATCAACGCTACGTTTTGGGTGCTGACACTCAAGTTGGACCAGTCAATTTCTGGATGCATGCTTTATTTTTTCAAGTAGAAGTTTATCTGAACAACAAATTGGCGACACCCTCAAGCACGGCTTATCCCTATCGAGCGTACATGGAAACTGTGTTGAATTTTGGCAAAGATGCCAAGGCCTCTCACTTGACGTCCGCCCTGTTCTACAAAGACCAGGCCGGAAAAATGGATGCCGTAAACCATGCAGCCGATGTGAACAAGGGACTGAAGGAGCGTCATGCTCACACAGAGTAAAACGGCGGCCATGGAAAACAGAATACATTCTGATCTGTTTGCTCATGATCGCTACATTCTTGGAAATGTTCCGATCAAGTTGAAACTGGTGAGGTCAAGGAATCCATTTTGTCTGATGTCATCAGCAGATAACCCCAATTTTAAAGTGGTTTTTGAAGAATGTTTATTTCGTATGCGTCGCGTCAACGTCTCGTCTACCATCATCATGGGTCATACACAAGCCCTTCAACATGCTGCAGCTAAATATCCCATTAATCACGTCAGCTGTAAAGTTTTCTCCGTACCGCGTGGAAACATGTCCGGCAATCAACCCAATATATTTTGAGGCCCTTTATCCGATAGAGACGTCCAGGGATGGTGGATGCAAATGCTTGGAACGGTGCTTACACCAAGAATCCATACAATTTTAAACATTATGATACGACGTTCCTTGGTCTGACCTTTAACGGAGAACATCTTCCAGGCAAACCCCTTCAACTCAAGTTTACCGCACCAACAGGAAACAATTACGTCTCGACATTCCAAACACTGTATGTTGGTACCAACAAGATGTATCAAAATCAAGGTATTACGGTATTACGCGAAATGAGTATGCCAGCGGGTATACACTCTATATGTCTGACAGCTGATTTGTGTGTGGATCACATTCAACCGGTCAGGAATGGAAACGTTTCTCTAGAATTTCAGTTTGGAACGGCCCTGACGGAAGCTATAAATATCGTGGTATTTGGAGAACTTCGAAACCTTGTCGAAATTGACGCCAACCGCAACGTCCTCTGTGACTTTAACAGCTAAGATGAACACTCTTCAAATCCTAAACATCCTGAAAAATGGTCCATTTATTCAATCGGTATTTACCGATGTGTTACCCAACGATCGACCGATCGTTTACCAAGTCGAGTACCAAAAGTACCTAGAGGCTTTATCCTTAACGTGGATCCTCATACTGAGCCGGGCAGCCATTGGATAGCTGTTGACGTCTCCTGACTTCGGATGAGAAAGGAGAATTCTTCGACTCATATGGAAAACCTCCTGGATTTTACAGTAGAAACTTTAAGTCGTTTTTGCAAGATCACAGCAACACCTTCACTTGGAACGACCAGACGTTACTATCCCCGTGGTCTCGTGTGTGTGGACAATATTGCTTGTTTTATGTTTGCATCGTAGCAGAAATGTTCCCATGTCAACCATAGTTCCTATGCTTACTCATCAATGCATAAATGGTATTTTGTGTAAGAATAGGAGACAAGTTATTGTTGTAAATAAAAGTTTTTCTTTTATATTCATAAAGAATTATTTTACAAGAAATCATGTTATACCCATTATATGGATGTGCATTCTTTTTTCTTTGTTTCGCTCTTGCTTTGGCTTTGATTGGAGAAAATTGAGGGGATGTCTGCGTTTCCTCAGCGGAGGAAGTAGGCATGGTTCTGTACTCTCTCACCATATTGAGACGATTTTTGTTTCGGATAGTGCCTTCGGGTACGAGCAGACGCCCTAGGACTTTTACAAACAGCTGCCATCCCGTAGGGTTGTAGTTTATTCACTGACGTAGCGTATCATTGACCAAATCGATAACGTTCGTACCGGGAATGGTTCGTCCCTCGAAAAGCATCTGACCTTGATCATTCGAACCGAGAATGTCTTTATTCGCTTTAAGTTTCTTCATTAATTGTATAGCTCTGTATTTTATTGTGGTAGGTACACTCTCTAAGATGTCACTCTCGATGCCACTGGGTTGCTCACGTGCAGGTGTAGGTCGATCAGAATCTGCTTCTTCAGTTTTGATAGGTTTAAGGGAACAATGCTTACACGAACAGGTTTATTCATTTTCTTATCGTAATAATTCAAATAGCGCTGTAGGACCTGATAACACAGTTTCACTTTCTCATCTTGTGTCATATCTTGACATTTGGGCAAGCCATCCATCTCTGCGTCCAACTGAGTCAACTGCGTCGTTAAGGGTGGAGCTAAGGGGTTCCTTAAGGTTCTTACCATGTGTTCGGTAATGAGAACCAGTCTTTTGACGTGCTCCATTATTTGATCAAAACGTTTACTAGTTGTTCGAGAACAAGAGCGAGAAGAAATAGCAGAAAAACTTCTCCTTTCTGTAAGATAACTGTCTTTCTTTCTTGGGGTCGTGTTTGTCGGCGACAAACTGGATATGATTCGAATACCTCGAAAGTTTTGATGTGTTTTTGGATCTAGTTTAATCATCTCCAATCACACATTCAACAGACACTCATCCAGTGGCGCAACTAGGCTTTTTGGTTTGACGGGGGCAAAGTTGATAATTGGGGTAGGGGAATAAAATTCGCAGTGCGAAGCGCAAGCTGTACCTTGCAAAAATGTGATTAATATTTTCATCATTCCACTTCGGGGGTGGGTAGCGTAGTGAGCCTCCTGACTGGGAGGTACTTTCCCTCTGGTTACGCCATTGCACTCATCAGTTAAACTGTGTCTTTGAGTCGGTATTAAACAGGCGTATTTAAACTGTTTGTGTTTTCTTAACCTTTTCTATACCGGAGGTTTCCCCCTTGACAAGTAAAATCGTCTGGCGTTTGACAGAGTAAAATAGTCTGGTGTTTGCCAGAGTAAAATAGTAAAATAGGTGCTTGATATGGAAAGAATTAACTTCAAAACGCTGAATTATCACAAAATAAAATTCTATTTATGGCATGCTTTTTTAACACTTACTACGACACGTCAATTAGTATATTTGGTCTTGTTCTATGTCTTCAATGAAAAATAAGTAACTGGTCAATGCTATTTTAAAGCAAATTTATAGCCACCGTGCTCCCATTAGGTATGGTTTTGTTTCCAATCACTGAGGCACTCTGGTATACTGAAGTGGTAAATTTTGCAAACTTATTCATAACTGAGGTAATACTCGTGACCAGTAATTTGCGTCAATCTAAGATCGTAACAGTTGCATGTGGATTGACAATGCTGAGGACACAGGTGTTGGTTACGTTGGCAAACATAAAGATTTATATACTAATATTAAGGTTATTTCTCGCAGAAAAATAGAATAGATTACACAAGATTTCATCCATTTTAAGAAGTCCTACCAAGTTTTTACAGCGTCTCCTTGTTCACTAATTGGGAGGCATTTTTCAATTCACTTCTGGTCCATGGTGTTCTTCCCGTCTTGGGTCGGCACTATGGTAGTTCGAACCTGATTAAGGACTTTAAGATCGCGACGTCAACGTCTACGACGACGTCTTCTAATAAAAGAATTTTTTACCCAAAACAAATAGAATGAATAATTTTAAATCTCTAGAGTATTCTCTGCACCGTCGTCGTTCTGTATACAACGACAATCTGTCCATTTTATAGTTTTCAGGACGACTTCAACTCACAAAGGGACGAAAGCTGTTACTTAAGATTGAATTTAACTTGCGACTACAGTCGTTTTAGGAGAACTGGAGCACTTTAAAAGTCATAAAACAAGCGACAATAATCAATCAAGGCGGTCAATTAAATGATGAAATTTCAAATTCTTTAAATGATGAAACTTCAAACGACGTCGTCTTTGAAGTTGACGTCCCTATTAATTCTGGTATTGCACCCTCTAACTACTGAAGAACTTCCTGCGCCTATGGAGGACGTTCTTGTCTTTGGATTTTAAACTACCCATTATTTTATTCCACTGAATGCTGAAGACAAATTTTGGTTGATGTGGGCGCTTGCTGTATATCAGACGACCAGCGAATGTTCGTCAAGCTTGTTATCTCAGAAAAACAATTTCTAGCCCTAGGCCGAAATCGATCCCACAACTTACTGACGATCGGTGACATTTTGACAATTGAGCTACCAAGACTCAGATGGCGAGCTAAGGTGCAGGTTCATCATACAGGGACCTGCATATGTATTTGGCCCACTATTCAAATATCACTCTGAGAGGCATTGCAGTACATCTATTATGTTACAGCACAAAATTCAAACGAATAGCTTTTTTGGACGTTTTTTACTAGGTATCAAGAAGTTAGATTCAATGTACAAAAAATATGTTATGGTCTCAATGGGGCACTTCAAAAGTATTCGCCCCCTATGTTCAATAATCAATTGCATGGTCTTTGTTAGTAATAACTGACAATAGTTGCTTTTTATAGTTATAAATCAAGTTTTTGCAGACCTCTACAATGATTTTTCTCCATTCATCTTGACAATACTGCTCCAATTCCTCTAGATTCGTTGGTTTCCTTGCCCGAATTCGAACTTTTAACTCAAACTAGAGATTCTCGATCGGATTTAGATCTGGGCTTTGTGATAGCCATTCCAAAACGTTGAATTTTTGTCCTGAAACTATTTCTTCACCAATTTGCTTGCATGCTTTGGGTTGTCTTGCTGAAAGACGAAAATGTCTTCCAAGAGTAAGTTTAGGGACTGATTCATGAACATTTTCCTTCAGTATTTCCTTGTGATCTTCTTTTTTCATTATTCCATGAACTCGAACAAGTTTTCTAATACCACTGGACGAAAAGCAGCCCCAGAGCATCAGGTTTCTCCCACCATGCTTGACGGTAGGGATGGTGTTCTTCGGGTCGTAGGCTTCGCCTTTTCCCCTTCATATATCTTGAGGTCATTGTGCCCATACAATACAACTATGGTCTCATCCGACCACAAAAATATTATCCCAAAATGTGCCCGGCTTCTCAACATGTTCATTGGCAAACTGTAAGCGTGTGTTTAAATGGCACTTCTTGAGGAGAGGGGCCTTTCTGGGACGGCAACTTTTCAGACCTGCACGGTGCAGACATCTCTCAATGGTTGAATTTGAGAATTTATTTAATTTAATTTATTTAATTTGTTGAATTTATTGCAGAACACCTAGATTCTACGCTCTGTAGATTGAGTTTGTTCATATATGAATCTAACTTCTTGATACCTAATAAAGAAGCGTCCAATAAATTTCTTAAAAGCTATTTGTTTTAATTTTGTACTGTTAATATAATATATTTACTGCAATGCCTCCCAGAGTGAAATTTGAATAGGGGGCCAAGTACATATGCAAATCACTGTATGTGCTGCCAAAGCGAAACCCCCGATATGATAAAATTAATCCATCACTATTATCATATCGTACTTGGCTTCCGCTTAAGTTGCACATATGAGGAACCTGCAACTTAGCTCGCCATTTGAGTCTTGGTAGCTCAATGGTTAGAGAGGTTGCGGGTTCGATTCCCGTCGAGTGCTCAGAAATCGTTTTTTCTTAAGAGCATGACCGGCGAGCGTTCGCTGGTCATCTATCTTTATTCTGTCGCAACAGACAAAGAGGTTTAACCTTACCTTATGTCGGAACTGTTTAGTTTGATGAACGTCGCAGTTCATATTAAGAAAGAAGCTTTAATCATTCTTCAGCTTGTACTAGCAGTAAGTACTTGTGATTGAACCCCAAATAGAGAGTTGAACACATTGTCAACAACATGTTTATACGCAGTTCTAAACTTTTTCATTCTCAATGCATAGACAATCGGGTTCAGTGCGGAGTTGCTCATGGCTGTAGTTCGAACCCAGTTGTATCCAATGCCACTATTTGTCGAAGGCTTACTAATACGGAAGTAAAAGAACGGCACCCACATTATGGTAAAGATGCCAATAACGATGGCCATGGTTGCCGAAACAGCTTTCTCAACTTGATGTCTCTTCGTGTTTTTGTTAGGAGTTGATGACGTCATTTTGTTGTTCTGTCGTTTTAGTTCCACCAGAATTCCAAGATAACATGATAAGATGTAGATGTAACCGATGACGAAGAAGACCGCAGAAAAATAAGAAGTGCCTTTCTTACTTGTTGTCACTCGAAGAATTGTGTAGATCAGAGGAATTATCAAGCTGACGCTTGTTAAGATAAAAAACCTTCGCTTGACGTGGAAGGTTTTATAAACAATGGGCTTCACGACGGCGAGAAATCTCTCTGTTGTTATCGAGCACAGTATGACAAACGAGACAGAGCACGTCAAATTACCAACTACTCGAAACACCATCTCTAAAGTCTCGTCACATTTATGGCTGGCCTCTCGTATCACCATGACAATTAACGACGGTTGTGCTATCGCACTTGTCAGGAAATCAGCAATCGCTAATATCACCAAGTAAGCGTTACCCAGCGTTCTCAAATCTGTAGTTTTGTAAACTGCCAGGCAAACCAGGAAGTTACCAATGATTCCCATAACGCTGAAGATTATATTGACAATGGCTATAGCTACTGCCGAGTCAAACTGAAGATCACAAGTTGGATTGTTTGATGAAAAGTTCATGATTAA
The DNA here is from genome assembly GCA_036872915.1 of Nanipora kamurai. Taxonomy (NCBI): domain Eukaryota; kingdom Metazoa; phylum Cnidaria; class Anthozoa; order Scleralcyonacea; family Helioporidae; genus Nanipora; species Nanipora kamurai. The sequence goes on along the minus strand of JBAHVQ010000408.1, from coordinate 458,818 downwards.
GATCTAGAAATGTATTTCATTAATATTATTAATGCTAAGAGATATAAACTATCATGAATAAATTTACAGAGAAGAAAATTGAAAATATTCTTACTTTTAACCAACACTAGGTGTTACCTTTTTATAAAATCTGTCCTAGCTTGACTATGAGAAGCAAACAGACAAACGAGGTGTGCTGACTGTTTAGATTTTAGCAACTTCCTCTTTCATTTTCTGTGTGCCGATTGGATTAAAAACATATACCATTGGTTAAAAACAACCAATGAGATCACTAAGATGATAATATAGAAAATTTTCGTTCTTAACTAAGTATATTTCAAGTGCTATACATAACCTCGACGAATGCAATTCAAAGCACAATAAAATGACACAAGTATAAACAAAAATAAGCCAAAATTTTCGAGGAAGGAAGTAAATTAAATTATTATTATTATTATTA
>JBAHVQ010000408.1:426798-454462 GCA_036872915.1 Nanipora kamurai | reverse complement strand
AAAAGTGCTAAAAATAAGCAATTTCTCTCACATACAAAATGCTCGCTCATCGGCGGCCATTTCGCCTGCAAGTGCATACCTACCACTTTTCCCATGATGCATTGCAATATTGTTTCACAATGCCGGGTGTATACAACCAAGACTTACGATGGAGGAGCGATCCGGTTAACAGAAGTAGTCGATCGCGATGTTGGGGAAGTGAGTTTTTACTTATAGATATCGAAGAAAACGACTACGCCCCGTATACAGAGATTTCGAATGTTAGGAAATGTCTATACGGTAGGCCATATGTTTGCATATCAATGCACCAGCACGAAGAACTGGTGATAATGGATCTACTGCTGCAGCAGCCAGTAAAAAAAAAGCCGAAATCATTGACCAAGTATACCAAGAAACGAGATCAGAGTATACATGATCAACGTAGCATTACTATTTGAAACGAAACAACATGACGTGAAGGAAGGTATTAATGAACCATAAATTTAATGTCGATCTAATTTAATTGGTATATGTATACTAACTAAGCAATATCTATATCTATTTAGCTCAGCAAAATTGCACAACAGAGAAGCGAGGATACAAGGGCTGATTTCAGAGCTGCAACGTGCTTGTTATCGGCAGAAATGTTCGTTTTTCTAGATGACAGTGAATATGTAAGTTGACATGTTTTTATTTCAAAAATTTTATCCTTATACAGTACTTTACCGCATACCATGTATTTGCATTTTATTTTCCTCTTGTGCATATGCATGAGCTAAAAGGGTAACCTGTACCCCCATTCCGATTGTAATAAAGCACGGGATGAAGTATGCGGCAAGGAAAGGATAGGTGTCTTTTCGGATTCGCACGAATGCAAGACAACGTGCATTATTCTTATTTGTTCAGGTGTTTGCTCTGTACCGACATCAAAATTAATATTCTAGTGAAATAGTGCAACCGGTCATTGTCCATTGACCACGACTTTTGCTGCCCAATAACGTAATTTTCTTAAGAGCTCTAGTTTTCTCGTTGTTGTCCTGACGACCTGATGTTTACACTCATGCGTGCTCTAATTATCACATGATATACTACTTCATGATAAACGAATTTTTCGTTCGCATGGGTACTCGTTCAAAGGACGATGCGCGAGCCGCGTTACTGACCTAGGGGTCCACGTATCACCGCCATTCCGGTTATATGTAGCGAAGGCTTGCTTGATATTGGAATTTACGAAGACCATGTTAATGGAGAGACATTCCTGGAATTCGTAAACAATAAATTGGTTCCATACTTACGTCCACTTGATTGTTTTTAACCCTGGATCTGTTGTGATACTTGGTAATTTTGCCTGTTGCGGTTTTAACTTTGTTTATCCGTTGATAAGTCAATATATATTCTTACATCTTCTATGATCGAAATATTGTGATTCTTCCAGATAACGGCGCAATTCACCATACGCAAGAAGTCGTGGATGCAATTAGTGCAACTGGAGCCCTAGTTATTTTTCTACCATCTTACTCCCCCGATTTTATACCTTGTGAGGAATTCTTTTTGCAGACGAAAAATTACATTGGATAAAACGATGTTGTGCGGCAAGATTGCCCCGATCCAGAATTAATGGCGATCCAGAATTAATGGTGTTCTCCAAGTGACAGACAGGGAAATACTAAACTACATTAAGCATGCTGAATACGCGTAAACAATTTAAATGTGAACGAAAATTTTGTTACGTCTTCGATATTTCTTCCAAAAGCTTTTCCTTTTGTATATTAAACTGCTTTTTGGTAAGCACTCCAATCTCTTCCGGGTTCTTGAGATCTTTCAATTGTCGTATAATGCCTGAACTGATTTTTATCGGTAAAATAAGTGAGTAGTTTATATTATGATCTGATTCAATGATGAGCTAATTATGGTATTACGGCTGTATAGGACAAATAAAGCCTTTTGTTCGTGCCGATACATTACAAACCGTCTACAAAGCCTTGATACGCACATCTCCCATATTTTACTTTTTCAAATATTCGGTTCGATTTTTTGTGAATATTTGAAAATTTTGCAAAAATGGGTGTCATCGAGATTGAGGGATTGGGTGCGATCAGAGAGGGGTGGTTGATCACTGGAATAAATGCCAAAAATATCTTTAAACTTTCAAAATTATGAAGTTATCAAGTTCTAAGTTTATATGTTAACACAAAATCTGTTTAAATCCCACAATCAATAGTTGTTTCTGTTCTCATCTACGGGTCGACGATTCTGATTCTTAATTCTTCGACTAACATATAGTCTCGTCACTTGAATTTCCAATTTTCTTGCTATCTGGCCATTATTCTAATTTCGAGTATTCGCATTATTCGCGCTATTGGTTTGGAAGCGAATATTCCGTTCGCGCAACCGCAAACTGAAAACGGAGGTGCGTGAGTGAATACCAAATAATCGTAAGACGATCACATATAAAATCCGTTTTAATGTATAATGTACTTAAATACCCCAAATGTGAAAGACTTCTTCATGCACATGGTTGCTTAGTGCTTGTAAGTCGATCACAAGTTAGAATACTTCTTTTTCCCACATAGGAATATTAATTAGGCTAAATTAAGTACAAAAGCCCATAAAGACGTAGGTAGAAAGAAAGAAAGAAAGAAGGAAAGAGAAAAAAATCAAATAAGATTTAAAAAAAAAGAATGTGGATCCATATAATTTCGATAAATATAGGAAGGATTTAAATTTAGCTCTCTTTAAATGTTAAGTGTTAGGAAACTGCCCAAGGATTTAAGTTGATAGAACTGACGTTTCGAGCAAAGGTTCTTCGTCGGAGTGAACACCAGACCCTTTTGGCCTGGAGCACGTCATTCAACACTGCCTACGCAGTATTCTACTTTTATATCTGTAAGTACTTAATGTGGGAGCTTGGTAAATCTCAGACGACTTAGTGAATGTTCGTCAAGCTCATTCTCTCTCTCTGAGCCCTAGACGGGAATCGAACCCGCAAGTTCGTGTTCAGCATTAAGTATTTCCATCATTATTATCATATCGTGACTTCCGCTTAGGCAGTACATATGACGAACCTGCAACCTAGCTCACGATCTGAGTCGTAGTAGCTCAATGGTTAGAGCGTCTCACCGGTCATCAGAAGGTTGCGAGTTCGATTCCCTCAATCTACAGAGCGTAGAGTGTAGGTGTTTTGCAAGCTTGGATATAAACAACGAAAGGCTCGTTCTTTAAGCTTTGTGAAAACTCAGAAAACTTGTGATCTCCCCAACGGGAATCGCACCAGCATCTCCCGATTGCCGGTACGGTTGTCTTACCACTGGACCATGAGTCGAGCCCTCATGGTCTAGTGGTAAGACAATCGTACCGGCAATCGGGAGACGCAGGTTCGATTCCCGTTCGGTAGCTCACAACTTTTCTGAGTTTTCACAAAGCTTGAAGAACGAGCCTTTCGTTGAGTAGTTTAGTGTGGTGAATTTTGTTCATCAGCCCAGGCAGCCAGCCCACTCAGCCCACTTGCCTTGGCCTCTTTAACAATAAGCTTCTTGGAGGAGATATCACATGGTGAATGGATTGATGACATTCCGAAGAACTGTTACCTCGCATCGTGGATATTATTCGCGATTAAAGACCCAGGTACAAGACGTCATCGTAATGGTGGAGCAAAGATGACGTCATAAATCTGTGTTATTGTCCCGAATTGTCCGCAACGTTCGCATAATGGCGGAACTTGTGTTCACATTTTCTCTCCATACTAAAGACGTAAACTGCTGTGCATTCGCACCAAACAGTCGCACATTGGCCACTGGATCAGGCGACAAAACAGTCAGATTATGGGATATTGAAAAGGGGTCAGAATTGCCAGGTTCTCCGTTGAATGGGCATACGTATCACGTTTGTGCTTGTGCTTTCTCTCCTTTTGGCACCCTGCTTGCCACAGCTTCAACAGACTGTACAGTTTGGTTATGGGACACAAAATCAAATGAAAAAATTACAACGTTTGAAGGACATCGTGGCTCTGTCCGAACATGCGTGTTTTCGCCAGATTCTATGTTGCTCGCATCAGGATCGGCTGACGAAACAGTATGTTTGTGGAGCACTCGAACAAAAAAACTCGTCAGACGAATTGAGGGGTTTGAAAGCAGTGTGATGACATGTTGTTTTACTCCAGATAATCTTTATATTATTGCTGGTGTCAGTAACGGAGAAATAAGTTTGTGGGATGTACAAAGTGGGTTGTGCAAGGCATTTGATAAGGAAGCAAACGATATGGGGGTTAATACGTGTTCTTTCTCTCCAACATTTGGGTCTGCAGGTATGTAAATGTAATTATGAAGGATGTGCACTTTTGGTACATAATTAGTGAACATGGTATATAAAGTTCGATGTGGCTTAATTGTTCATTATAAATCTTGGTCATGATATTCAATAATGGGCTGTTTCATTTAACATCCGCCCACCTCCTGTCCAAGATACATGTTTTCAAATAAAGTCCGGAAGATTTGTACACATTTTAAAGAGATCTCACTCTATGAATTCCATCATAAGAAGTAAAAACCAAAAGAGTGAGATGAAACTGAAGCAGATGCCTAAACAATTCCGGACAGATGATGCACTTAGAACCGGAAGAATTTCTCAGAATTACAATAAGGTACAACTCTGAATAAAAATCCACAAGGTGAAGTTAACACTTGTAGAATGCCAAACTTTGAATAAAGCATCCGGGAAGGATTTCAAACTCTTTGTAGACTGAATCCATATCGAATTCCGAACTCTACTGAAGGTTAATCCTTCAGAATTCCAAGGTTTCTTAACAGAGGGGCTGTGCATACTAACTGAAATAGCCCAATATCAGTTGTCAATCAGACATTCCATTATTTATTGAATACAAGATTGGACAAAGAAGACTGTGTTTGTATTATTTGCATATAGGTATATGTTTTATTTGTTAAACTGTAAGGAACAGAGTTGTCTTATACTTGATTATATCAACATGATAAGCACCATGGCAATTGTTTCTAGATTTTCCCCTAGTCACATAAAATAATGAAAGATATTATGGTGATAGGTTAGATACTTAAATGTCAATAGATTCTTGATAATCAGTATAACACAGTATATATTTGACATGTTTCTACCATGTAATATAGCTTTTTTCTTGTCTGAAATCAAATATACTTGTATTTTGTACATTATGCTTCTACAAAAAGTAATGTCTAATGAAATATTGGCAACACTCTCTTTAATTGGCCACATTTATTGGTGAACCAGTAGAACAGAATAGATCACACCTTTAATTCAACATTGTTCTTGAATGAACCTTATCTTATACACTTCATGAGACTACATGTGTAAACACTTCAGAATATGTTTCCACCTAGTGCAAAAAGCCTCATTGAAAATGTTTTCTGCTCTGTCTGCCTGGGCTAGTGCACAGTAGCTGAGAGGTGGAAATTTATAACAAGTTCAATATTCTTAAGTGTATGGTAATATTCTTTAGATAAGATCTCCATACAACATTCTGCAATAGTGCAATCACAAACTTAATTTTAACCAATTAAGTGTCAGGGTGCACTTGCTAGAGTATTTTACTTTGGCTAACACTAGATGATTTTATTAATCAATGGTATAAGCCCTGGTAGTCAGATGGTTAATTAGTTTTGTATTTAGTGCAGTAGAGATTTAGGTCTTTCAAGTTATACAGTAAGATGTATGGATGCTCAGTTTTGTGACACTGAAAGTATCTTGCTGAGCATGATTACTGTACCAACTTTTTGATTTTAAGTTATAATTTTTTTAATGATTGTGAGTTGATAGAATCCTGGTTGTTCCTGCTATTTCATGGGATATAGCATCAGTCTGTATTATACAATAAGTTCACCATGTACTGTGAATAAAGTGGTGTTTTTTGGCAGCCAAACTGTGGAATTTTAATTGCAGATTACAACAAGGCTTAAAATGGTAATGCTTCTGGAAAAGTAATCACATTTTTAAGAGGTACTTTCTCTGTCATTAGCTAAATAATTTCACCAGCCATCAAAGCTCTATGTCTGAGCTAAAAATTGGTTCGGGTAGTCTTCTTGACCAGCCACCAGATGGCTGTTATTCAGGGCCCTGAGCACTCTTATAACTAAATTGTTTGATCTGAGTAGACAACCAAATGGGGCAGTTGCAACATGTGAATTAGCCTTAACTAAGATAACTACTGTATATTCTTGATAACATTAATAATGTAATGCTTGATAACTTTATTCATTTTCCATAGTGCCATCTAACAGTGATACCAGTGGCAGTTCTCCTCATTTTCTACTTGCAACTGGTGGTGGTGATAATTTGGTAAAGCTCTGGAATCTATTTACTGGATCGGGTGGGTAGTGCTACTAATGCAGTAGGTACCTCTTATTTTTATGATAGTTGAAGTTATTGTTCAAACCATAGTTTGTAGATTTTAATGTTTTCAGTAAATAGATTGTTAGTACTAGCTCATGGATGTGCTCAGATTTGTGGATTTCATGCCTATCACTTGGTGGATCTATAAGCACAATCTGGTGAGTACTGAGGTAAATCAAGGTATACAGGTACCAGATGCCAATGTACATTTGCAAGTAGTTCAAACACTTTTATTTGTGAGTTATTAATTGTGTTAATATGTATATAATTATGTTTTAGCATTCTCTGACAAATGCCATATTGGATACAGGTGTACTCTAGCAGCCCATGAAGCTCCAGTTTGGGAATGTAATTTTTCAAGTAATGGAAAGTTATTAGCCTCATGGTAATTTTCACAAATTATGTATTCCAAAAAAAGAATTTTAGTTGTAAAAGTTGGAAATTTGTTTAGGCATTGGATTAGGTGCACATAACAAGCAAAGGGTTATAAACAAGATAAATTTTGTACTGTACAGTAGGTTCTTAGACACCTTGAGGTCTCCCATGCACCACTTTGTTTTCAGATGTAAATACATACATGAAGTGATGCAAATATGTAGATATTCCTGTGTCAATGTCTCCATCATGTTGCTATGAAATTGTTAAACAACTTACTGTGTGTTACAAAGCTAGGGTAAAGGTAGACCCATGTACCTCAATGCTGTACCCCAGCAACAGTGACAGTTGAATCTTGATTCAACTCTTGAAAGGTCCTTGAATTTGATATCACTATTTAAAAGTTTTACTGTGATGTGTGACTCATAAAAAAATATTTTAATAAAAACACAATTAAAAACAAGAGATATATATGATGTTATACCAGCTGATGTAAATGTTAGGGGCATGACCCTTTGCTTCCAGTATTTTGAGGGTGGTAGTTGCTTGCCCCTGACATTCCTGCATCTTTTACCCTGATTAGACGCATTAGGGTCCACGCATAATTTGTATTGGGTCAATCACAATTGTGTGGAGGCTTAGAGTTGAAGATGGCATGTATGAATCTGCAAACTCTTAAAAATCAAGTTTAATACATAAAACTGAACCATGCATAAAGAATGCTGTTTTATATTTGTTTTAGCTCTGGTGATAAAACTGTCATAATTTGGGATCCAGTGAGTGCAATAGTACTTTAATTTAGTGTAATTGTATTTGTAGTGAGTGCAGGAGAAATTCTTATTTCTTGAGATAGTTCGTTATAAATTGAAGCGTATTAAGTTAATCACTTTTTTAACTCATTCTCTTTGTGCATCACAGTGTAATAATCTTTTTAGATGGAAATTCACGTACACTTTGTGTAAGATCTGGTCTATTGAACTCCGTTTCTCACACAACACTGCCTGACCAGAATGCGAAGCCCATATAAATTAGTTCCATGAACATAAGATGTATTTTGGTTTTAATGCAGTAGTAAAAAATTTCTAATAACAAATATTTGGCTCTTTTGTTGACAAACATTTGTTTTTTTGAAGAAGACTTTATTTCCTGTTACCAAATTTTTATTATAGACGTTTAGCGCTAGAAAAACATATAGAAAGTGTGTTTCACGAAAATATTTGCTTTCCTACTTTTCAATGCCTGAACATTTATTTTTCAACTTCCTAGATTAAAGCCACGGCACTGCACAGATTGTATGGCCATACCAGGTACTGCTAGATTTAAAACTACATAGACTTTTTGAACGCATGCATGTTGCTGTGATCCTAAACAATTTAATTTTTGGTAGGTACGTGACTTGTTGTAAGTTCTCACCCGATGGCAAATATCTGGCCAGTGGTTCAAATGACAGAACTGTAAAGGTCTGGGCTATAAATTTTGCTGACAATTTAAGTAAGTTTCACTGTTGATTCATTAACCGCGGGTAAGTTCTGTACGGAAAAGTGTTTGGCTGAGGTTTTCGTACAGTCCAAGTTACGTTTTTAAAATTGTACTGGCCAGGGGGGAAAGGTTTTCAACTTTCTGAACAACAGTAGTAGTCAGTCGGGCCAAGCCTAAGCTTTATTATTCTGAAATTCAAGGAAAACATACAGTATTTATCACCGGAGGTATTCCTTTACCAAAGTTTGATCACTGTCTGTTTCACTGGCTAAAATTTTCTTGGATGTTTGTACGATAAACCCGAAGGTAAATACTTTGCATGTACAGATCAACCCAAGGGATTTAGTAAATAGTATATAGAGTAACGCACTATAGTAAAGCTGTTTTCCTCTGTAAACGTAACGGTTTACATCACTTGGATTTCTCGACAAATAGCTTCATGTTTACCAGGAATCCATTCTTCGAATGTTGTTTGGATTTCCGAGGAACACCGTTTTATTTAAAACCTTTTGATGAACGTAACTACCGCTTTCATTTTGTCTTCAAATGCACTCTGAACGCCTCCGTCAAGGTTGTCGGTCTGTACAGAAATATACACTGTTCAACAACAAATCAATATGCTTCGTTCTCTGTAAAGACCACAAGCTTGCTCAAAATAATGTAGATTACGAAGTTTTTGATATGGCTAATTTTTGAGGCAGTTTTGAGTAAACAGTTCCGAATTTTACCGTAGTGTGTCGCTTAATAGACAAAATCGGCTAAACTTTGTTCATGCATGTTCTGATCTATAATTCATGTCAACAGATAATTTACTTGACTGGTTTATCATATTGTGCGTGAGCAAAAACAGGGCAAAAGTAACCCACCAAGGGGATTATCCATGAACTGAGTTGGGAGGCAACATGCGTAAAAACGTAAAAAAACGTTAGTTAATTTTTCGGCTAAACTTTGACTGTCGCTAACAACTTGCTAAATGGCTGCTACGGTGTTCTCGCCTGACCTCACTGAGCGAATACGCAGCATTTTTACGGATGCGCTTGAAATTCAACGGATGTGTATTAATTTCGATCATTAGGCTTGTAACTATTTATCTTAATAGTCAGGGAATGTTGCCTTTTCCAGGTGATACATTGGACCTAAAACTAGAAGATACCTTAGATGATAAATTAGATGATACATGAAAGCAACTATGAAATGGTGTTATACAGTATGACGAAACTTGTCTCGTAATACATTAACATAGAGAAATGATTGGGCCACGCGTGATCACAATGAATGAACCACTGCATTGTTTGTGACGGTTGCTAACGTAAAAGAAGACAGATTTAATTTGTTTAAATCTGAGCGATTTGATATTTCTTGGAAGGACTTCGTGTGCATGGAAATATCGATTCACACGTGTGCTCGACTTAAAGAGCATTTGACAGTAAAAGTGAAATTGTTTTATTCGAACTCTTAGGGGCTGTTTATATGGGAGATGGGACGGAATGTTTGCCGGGACGGGACGTTTTTCATTCTGGGTTTACATTACAATTTTTCCACCCGGGATGTTTTAAATTTCACTTCGTTTATCTTCCTCGAAATCGTTGTTTGTGTATTCACAATTGATTTCGTATTCCTACAAACAAGTAATTAAATTATCAGTTATTTCATCTAAGTATATGAAGAATTTGCTTTCTATTTTTGGTACTATTCGTTGGAATCACTTCTCTTCTATATGGACACCATCTTTGTTATAGACAGAGACAGTATTTTCGTAGAGTCAGTATAATATCGTCCCGGCAAAGCAGGACGGAGTGTTTACATGGTAAAAATTATTCCGGTTTACCGGCCCGCTGAGCAAAACGGGATCCCTTTGCTGGGACTGGATAAAAACGTCCCGGCAAACTCTCTTTCCAAATAAGGCAACGTGATCAATAAGAGAGAAATACATATATGGCGAGATCCCGGCAGACATCCCCGTCCCGGCAAAAGTGCCGTCCCGCTTCCCATATAAACAGCCCCTCAAAGTGGTTAAGAATGACATCAAAAACTTTTACATATCTTATATCGGATTTGAGATGTTTAGGTGTGTTGGATGTGCCGATTAGATTCTCTATGACATCATTTTGTTGACACAGCAGTTTGGCTTCTGGGAAAACCATCTATAACTTTGATACTATTTATATTTAATTCAGGCTAAAAGCGAAAAATAAAAGTTGAGAAAAACGTTTTCTAGTATGCTAAACGTACAATGCTAGCCGAAAATGTTTGTTTGTGTAAAACACTTATAACTGTGAATGTCTTGGAGACCTCAAAAAATAAACAATTTAAGAGGATCCTGGAAAATTAATTGTAACCACATTAATGAAATTTTTGTTTAGTGATGCTATTGTAGGAGGCATTCATATGCACAGTTTCAAGGGGCTTTTGTTAATAATCTCAAAGATATTTCTCCTGTTAAACGGTTGTTAGGTACTCTCAAGGCTTTTTTGTGCCTTTCTGTTCCCACTGTCCATAAGTTTTTATGTATAAAAATATTCTAAATTCCAGAAGGTACACTGTATTTGCACACGCAACGCTCTAAAAACCTAGCCAGACACACAATTTCAAAAAGTCATTGTTGAATGACTCGTCCCAGGCTTAAGTACCATAAGTACTCTGCTAACTAAGCCCTACTGGCTCAAAGGTTCTAGCATCTGGCAAGCATGCAGAAGGTTGCAGTTTGGAGCCAAGAGTTTCTGAGGGTATGAAAACTTTGCAGAGGTTGAATAGAGAGAAACTACAAAACTTTATCACAAAGATGAACATGTGCTGAAAATGCCGTTTCATTGAAATAACAGGTCTTACATAAGACTTTCTCAAATGAAGTAAGAACGTCGAACAAACATAAATATAAACGTTTGACACATGTTTGAGTAGCTTTTCTGTAAATTTACGTCAAGTCAGGCAGTAGGGTGATAACATAGGTGAGACATCGAGCCGGTCATAGACACGGTACCACTGAATGAAGGGTAGCCCAAAAAAATGCTTGTCGAGTACCCAATATTTAGGTGACATTCAACTGTTTTTAGTTGTTTTTCCTTGCTTTGATGATGTCAGCGTAAAACTGACAAAACATTAGCTGTAACACCTCCGATTCTTTGCTCTGAATGGGACCTGAATATGAGGTACTCAAGGTGTAAGTTTCTTTGATTAACATTTATTCTATAAGAAGTTTCGTTAAACACTGAGTATTTGTAAAAAATACAAAACAGCGGATACTCCGAATATCGCAAACATTTTGTTCGATGTTCGGACTATCTTTCAGTCATCATCAGGAAACCGATAATGACTACGAGATAGTCGAAACGTAGAATAAAATATTTACAGTACGATTCTTTTTTTTATGATTAAATATTTTTTTTGATGAAACACTAATTAAATTTCCTTATTGAATTTTTAGCTGGCCTTATTGAGGGTGGTAACATGGTACAAAAGCTTCCTAAGAATGACACTTACCTCCTTCAAACGTCCGAACATAAGGTAAGAAAACTGACTCATCATTCCACATTTTTGTAACCGGATTGAGCAGGTACATTTATAAGTAATATCGTGAAAACCAGTGTGTTAGTTATTAAACTTCCAGCTTATGGAGAGTCGTTTACTAAATGACCCGAATCCGGAGGGAGATTTAACAGCTAATACTATGAAACTTTATGATATTCGTTTGCAGTAGTAAGACATAGTGTACATTGCTACTTTGGTTAAGGATATAAGAATCTAGACAGGTTACCTATTTTAAATAGAGTCACCATCCGATATTGATATCTACCGGAAAATCAAAATTTGCGGTAGGAAAAATATTTACGGGGTCACCGTAATCAGAGTTAGTATCTCCCCGAAAGTACAATAGTATAAAATTTTATGGGCACATCACACAAGGTGGGTGTCTACGCGAAACTAAAATAGTATTAAACTATGTGGGGTCACCACATAAAGAGGTTAAGTTGTGACCCTATATAGTTTTTCTACTATTTTAGTTTCGGGAAGATACCCTTTTTGGATGGTAATTCTTACAAGTTTGTTCATACCAAACCTATGTGGTGGCTCACATATAACTTTTCTACTAATTTTACTTTTCGAGGTTACATCCACAGTGGGTCCTAACCCTGTTTAAAAATAAATAGATAACCTTTTTGGAGTCTCTAAACAGAGTAGCTATTGACATCATGCAATGTCAAACTGTTTTTTAGTAGGTGATAATGTTATTACGGGGGAGGTCGAAATAAGAACGCGGGACAACGAATTTCGAGCTTTAGGTATTCCTAGAAACCGAACATTATGCAATCTTAGACTGTTTAGTAGTTTTTGATAGTGATATTACCGAGAAAATCGAAATAAGGTTGTGGGAGGACGAATTTCGAGCCACAGATATTCCTAGAAACTTTTACCCAATTCCACATGAAGAATAAGATATAATAAACCAAACGTTATATCTTACAGATTACAAGTATATGCATGGGGTGGGTATGCGGATAAAAACCGCCATATCTACTAACTGTTGTGTCTTGTGCCGTATGTCCACTTCGTCGTTTTTATGTTAGGTTTCCAGAAAGAAAATGATTACCTGGACTGTAGATGAAGTTTGTAAATGGTTAAGTGACCTTAGTCTCGATCAGTATTGTGAAGTCTTTCGTGAAAATGCTATTGATGGAACGGAGCTGTTCAATATCACTGCAGAGATTTTAGCAAATGATATGGGAATTGGTAAGTTTATGATCATGTAACCTTTGCTAATACATTATCTCTATCCCTATATCTTCAATGTACGAGATAGCTTATATTGGCTCATTAGAGGCACCCAACTTCATGTCACATTGCAATTGAGTGGGTGATTCAACGTACTGGCGGTTTTTCTTACCACAAGAGTTTGGTGTGACGTTTGTAGGGCCTGTAGGACATCGAAACAAAATTCTACGAAATGTTAAAGATATAAGAAAAAAAGAAGTGGAGGACAATATTCCAGATGAGTTTTTATGTCCAATTACTCGAGAAGTTATGGCAGACCCCGTAATAGCAGCAGGTAGTGTGAACTAGTTTTAACGTTGTTTTGAATTTGTTGCTGCATTACACTGCAGATTTATCCTTGGTGTGAAGATGACTTTGTAATAAAGTCCAAAATGTAACAGTTTCAATCTGTCTTCTTGTTTGTAACCTATAGTTTCGTTTTCAAGAGGTCTTTTTTTCAGATTTTTCTTTTTTTATACTTCTTTAAGTTGTCAGCTAGCTCTGGATTCTAGACTACACAATGTTGAAATATTTACTACACCTTTACTACGCATATTCGCACAAGAAAACTCATACGCACTGTTTTCCAGTAAGACGTCTTCGTTACGGCCTTTTCATTACAAATTCTGTTTTAAAAATTTTATCGTTATGACTTTCCACTAGTTCGGATGATAATCATTGTAAAGTTCTTGTTATCCCACTGTCTTTGCTCCACCTTAATGGAACATCCTTTGTAAAGGTTACACAACAAAGAGCCACATAAATAAAGGACGTCCTTGACAATGGATCATACATCTATATACTAATATTCACTCTGATGTTGATATGTTATAACTGACGATGCACTTAAGGGAGCAATCCATGTTTTGTTTTAGATGGCCATTCTTATGAACGTGACTCAATCTCATCTTGGATATTATCCGGCAAGTTAACCAGTCCAATGACCAATACGCCATTGAAGCACTCCAATCTCACTCCGAACACTACACTGAAAAGTGTCATCTCAAGATATTTTAGTGCCGAAAATATTATTCAGTAGCTTATCATGAATTATGGGACTTCGTGTTATTGCAAATTAAACTAATTTAAACTAATCTATCAACTAATTTTATAATTTTATGGTAATGTTAAAAAGATAATTTTATGTATATATAGCTCGGTAAATGTTTGTCGTGGTTTAGTGTGGAGGACTGTTAAAGCACCCAATTTTTGTTGCAAACGTTGCACTTAAAAGTGTCTATTCCGATGATCATAGTGTCGTACATATTGTAGAAGTAATATAAGGGAAGTAGTATTATTTCAAATTAGAATATTGTTAGGTAATTATATGTATATATATGTTGGAGTGTGGGAGACTATAGACCTTTTGTTCTTAGCCAGATTTGAATGGATACCTGAAAAATAACCCAAGCGACGCACTGCGCTAAGGTGAAAACGTTTTTATTCCCTAGAAGACAGGTATCAGTCCCTTATCGATCAGTCAGTCATAGTAGTTTTATGCACTGATGACGGCACCTGAAAGTATCAATCACTTTCGATTTATTAGCAAAAAGAGTTTCGTTTACAAACATGAGCACATGCATGGCAGTACTCTCCCGTTTTTCAGAAATCGAAGCAAGCCTTAGTACAGCGGAGCTACAATTAATCATCTTCCTAATTAGTTGCAATAGATAAAAAAACGTCCTGCCCATTTGTTTGTTTTTCCTCTTTTGGGTAAAAAACGAGTAAAGGTTATGTTTATACCCATTACCTGTGGCGCAACAAAATCCTTAACAACGAATTAGGTCTATTTGCTTCAGCAAAATCAATTGTAACCTCACTGGCAATAGTTTAGGTATTTGGGGTTGGACGAAGAATGATACAGTTTTCTTTACACTAACCTAACTTGTTCGACAAAGAAATGTTTTCTTCCACCCTACTGCACTCTGATCCTGCCAAGCGATTATTTTGAAGTTTTTTGACAGGTTACACTTCAATAAGATTCTACAGTAAGACATCATTCTGGTTTTCTTGCTTCATTTCCTTATACGTCTGTCATGTAAGCCTTTCTCAGCATGTTATTTTCCGAAACCTTTTTAGTAACACGTCCAACAGGCATGGAATGAAGACGTTGAAATGCTTTTTGACGTAAATTGTCTCCATCGGTTGCTTGTCGAAGGCATTCAGTCGACCTAGTGCGGTTTGGGTTTAAGCGCCATTGTTGAAGAACGCCCCGTGTGGTTGGCCAGGCACTAATGGTTTTGTTGCTAACAAAGCCAATGTCCCTGGCTCTTCCTAAGGATTTACAATCGTTTGCAGCTTCTTTATTAGTCAGAGACTGGGAATCATTGGGTGGTATTGTTGCTGTTTTAGTATCCTCAGACGAATTAGCTATTGTATCTTGAGATAGTGGGCTTCGTACCTCACAGGGATGTTTTGGAGTTGGACTTGAAAAAGACTCAGATTCGCTAAGTTGTTCCAGCTCCGACCAGTACCCTGAACTACGTGGTGAATACACTGAACTTCGGGGAGAGGTTGTGGAGTGTTTGTTGTGGTACAAGGAACTTGGTCTTGTCCGACGCTCGATCAGTGGTCTCATTTGCCAAATGTTCTCTTGAAATGAGAGGTCTGGACACGATGGCCATGCTTTGGGACATGGATTGAATTGGTTTGGTTTGTCTTGTGATTCGGACGTAGCTGGTGACTTTGGGCTTCCCTCATCAAGTTCATCTACGGAACTGCTTATTGAATTTAAGTCTGTCGTGTCTTGGGAAGAAACAAGCACATCCGAGGAAAATTCTAGGTAAAGAAAGGAGGAAATCGGATGTAAGGCGTGTTTCTTTAACTTATTCAGGATATAGAAACGTTTACGGCATACGGCATCCCAAAGACAGTAAAGACGGATGCTTTTTCAGCTGTTAATACAGGAAACTCTACGACCAACACAGTAAGCACCATTTACTTGCAGGTATAAGAACGCCGTGGAAGTTTCGAAGAACTGGAAATGTTAATTAAATCACTCGTTCTCCGAGCTCGTGATCTCACGGGCATTTCTCGTTCTCACCAACATCCACTTTTGTTTCCATAACTTCATAGGACAAGAAAAAGTTTTTCTAATCCCTAGATACCTACACTTATAATTATAGGTAAATTAAGTATTGTTTTTAGACGGAAAACTCGGCCTTGTCAAGTTATTCGCCGCTACTTAATATCCATCAAGCATTAGTATACAGTAAATTGAAAGTTGAAAAGAGGTTTTCCAGCATTTTTAGATAACCAAGAGGGTTGGGAAACTGACATTTCGAGCAAAGGCCCGTCGTTGGAGTAAACGTGCCGAAGCAGCACTTATATGGTACAGCAATGGGCTCACCCGTTTCTGTTGTGGTTGCTGAAATCGTGATGCAATCCATAGAGGAACGAACTCTTGCAACTGACAAACACACGTTACCTTTTTGGTTTCGTTACGTTGACGGCACGATTACTGCACTACCCGAAGACGAACAATCAATAGACTTAACACTTCGACAAACTAATTAATACCTCCGCAACCACACCCACTGCTTCTCACAAACAACCACACCTCTATGACCCATACGACCGCCCACTTATGACACACGAACCAGATACAAATACAGGCTAACCTGGCATTTAGTCTCCTTTTGACTCTGAAGATGACCTCCGCTAAGGCTGTCGAAACGTCAGTCACTTCCACCAACAGTCTTTCTCAAGGCTACACTAACCTGGACGATCTACTTCCCCAAACATATCACGATTTTCCCAGGTTCAAACCATTTACTTTACTTTTATTTCCAGTATTTGGATTGGTCCGCTGAGTGGTTACTTTGAGGCAATAGACGAATATCTGTTTAGATTATTTGCCTGATTAGCATGAGGCAGGAGTACTTAAAGATTTATTTCGGCAAAATTAAGACAGTCTGAAACAAAAACGTGTTATTTATGGAAAGTACCATGTACAGAAAGTGTGAGATAGAGTAAGTTTAATATGAATGAGAAATTCGTTTTCCAAAAACGATACATTTAGCCGAATGATCAGTCGTGCAACCCAACCATACAAACCCTTTTTATAATTCTTTTATCCCAGCACTTTTAACCGAATGGCAATACCATCAATTGGTACTCTTATTTTCGCAACCATACAAACCCTTTTTATAATTCTTTTATCCCAGCACTTTTAACCGAATGGCAATACCATCATTTGGTACTCTTATTTTCGCTTTCGTTTGTTTGTTAGCCAAGTTTAAAATCATGATGATTAGGCAAAATGTAAACAATACCGTCAGCAAAGATTGGCCTACAGCAGGGCACATATATACAGCGCGGTGCAACCTCAGTCAATTTGTTAATCGACGTGTGATGTGGAAGGGTGCAAGTGCCCTTATGAGGACAAAGGCAAACGTAAAGCAGTGATTCATGAATCGACGAATTGTCACTGTTTTCTCTTAAACGTTTTCGGGGTTTAAAGTAAAATTTTAGTTTTGTTATGGGATTGTTATGTAGTTTCCTTGGAAAATAGTGTCAGAAAGAACTTACTTAGGCTTCTCCAGATGTTTATTTCTGTTTTCTGGGGTTAGTTTATTAAGTTGGCATTGGTGCTGTTGATGAAACGTGGAAACCATTTAAGAGAAATTCTGTTGTAGAAATCGTTCATATAAGCTACTTTTTTGCTACCTAAACGTAACTGTTTTTTGCTCTTGTGTTCACAGCTACCAAAGAGTTTCGCTTTACCAACAACCGTAAATCTAATTTCAGAATTGCAGGCAAATCAGAATTTAATACGCCAATGTAATGCTTGCAATCCAAGCAACAAATTAAAATAAAGAATTAATGATTTTTTTTCCTGGAAATGATATATTGTCCGACTAATTGGTTGCTAATAAAACAATTCGTTGTCTAATTTTTAATTAAACTCAGGTCAATAGATTTCTAGTTGAAAAATGAGATTATTCAGTTCCAACTTCTCTGGATTATAGTTGAAATGTTGAACTGGTAATCTAGTTGTTAATTAGATATCTATTAGACCAGTCAATAAGATCACATCATTTACATTAAAATAAAGTGTACTTATTTACGCTGTGTAACCCTATAAACTGCCTAAGCTGTTCTCTCTAGAGGTCAAATGAGGGCCACTCATAGGTCCAGAGTTACAACAGGAGGAAACTGGGGTACCCGGAGAAAACCTGCAATGTTTGATAAAGTCAAAATAGACAGTAGCCTTCTCACATGTGACTAAAGTAACTTTAATGCGATCGTAAATCGAACCTTAGTCAGAGAGGTGAGAGACCCGTGCACTACCACTTTGCCATATGGGAATAGATACACATATTAATCAGGAACTACTGCCCTGAGGACGTCATTGGAACTATATTGCGTTTTAAGTCGTCAGGGTTAATGACCGATTGAACCAGTGAATAATACATTCTGGACTGGGCACTAGTTTAGAATTAGTTTGCCTTACCTGAAGAAGATATGCTACCATGACGAGTTTTGTCGTTCAATATTTCTAGAGATCTGTATCTTCTGATTTTCTCCTCCATATTGTAGCCTGATATTTAAGAAATACTTGTTTAAAAATAACCAAAAATTTTAATGATTATTAAGTGCGAGAATATTCATAAAACACTTTTCGATAATATATTTGTTTCATCTCCTGGAAATATATTAGTCGAAAAATATTAATATACACTCAGTGATCGGGGTTGAAATTTCTACTCTAAAAAATGTGGAAAATATTAGAAAAATCTTCAAGTAATATTTAAGAAACGAGTACGAGTGTCTTATCGGATATAAAACACGAGACGACAGCCGAGTGTTTTAGATCCGATAAAACACGTACTGCGACTTTCTTGAATGGCTTCAAGAACGAACCCCTTAACACGCTAACCTGCGAAGAAAGTTTGAAAATTAATGCTTTCTAAGCCAAGAAAATTCAACGAGAACAACGAGCGTGTCTTTATCACATATGTCTTTATCACATGAAGATGCGACACTGTTATGTATTTATGTTATGTTGCGAAACATTATGTATGTCCTTTGCATTTTCTTCATGAATTGTTAACGAGTTTTTGAAAGCTATAACAAACACTGGAACATTTGGTCATTGCCCGCGTCTCAGTTGGCATTCCATAAAAAAATATCGAATTTTTTGAGAAATTTTGAATCGACGGTTGTATGCCTTGATCATTTATCTTAACTTTGACATGATTTATTTTGCATAATTTTGTAACAAAATGTATTTTTTAAACTTTTTTTTGAGGTAGGTCAATATATTCAATTTGCCATCACTTACGTTACGCTAGAAAACGACATCTCAAAACGTATTTGAGTGATTTCTTTCAAATTGTCATTGTAAAAGCATATATTGTTCTGTGTTATGAACTTAAAATAATTTAAATAAGTCGGAGAATGCCTGGTTAATGATTTTGTGAGTATTTCAACACAATGCTTATTTTGAATATTATCAAAAATATTGAAGTTTTCAAAGTAAAACTGAAAGTTTTTTTAGGTTTATGACATAGTTTGGGCCTTTTGTATTATATTACTGTCTTTATTTCAATTTTCTTGCAATTATTTTTTGAGCTATCCTTTTTACCATAAAGTCATTAAAATCATAGTTAGGGGCCTGTAATTTCGTTACCAAAGTAACTGTGATTAAAAACTATATTTTGATATTAGCTTTTATTGTATGTATCATTGTACAAAATAAATTTGTTAAAAAAGTTAAGTTTTTGTGAAATACCACCTTAATCAGAGAAAAACCCAAAGCGTAAATTATCATCAATGTAGATAAAGTGGTCGACCTTTTATTTCTTCTCTTAAGTTATAAAATCTGTGTTTCAAACTTGGAAGAATTCATTTTAAATTACGAGAGAAATTTACAAATCTGCTTTTGAACTCTTCTTAACTTCCAGTTACTGTGTTTACATAATGTAAAACTGGACGTTAGAAAATATATTATTTGTGATTCAGGCGGATTACTGCGAGAGACATCGATACATGTCCATGCAAAATTTAAACAAAAAAGCGCGAAGTACCTTTGGACCCTGGATCGTAGCTGTACAGTGTTCGTAGATAACTATCTGCAAGAAAATATAAATAATGGAAAAAACACCCTTGTGTATTGAAGTGACTTCTATACTCCAGCTAAAAATGTCATTTCAGGCACGAAAATTTATACATACATACATACATACATACATACATACATACATACATACATACATACATACATACATACATACATATTTGTTTCACTCAGAAAAAGTTTATACAGTCTATAGTAACTAGTATCGTAACAGTATCTAAGAAGTCTGGGAAATGATCCCCTGGAAATTTTGATATTTTAAAGTATCTGGAGGACCATTTTCGTCTTTCCGTCGATACAAGACGCTAGTTCTTCCAAAGTTTTGAATACGAAAAATATCTCTTCGGTCATTTCATCGATTATTTGAGTGTTTTATTGTTATGCATATTTTGCAACGTTAAAAAGTATAGTCATTTGTCTATTGTTGTGGTATTCAGTAGACTGATTTTGCCAATAACAAACTGTTAACACGCGTTGGATTTATTAACTTTTGTTTATTTGTACGGAAAAATTGCCGTTTTTCATATATTGTATTTCAAAACCTACTGTTTAGAAGTAAAATATCATTTAGGCAATATGTACTGCAGTTCCCGCACCTAAGGGAAGTGATTAAGCCCGGCAAAACCGCCCCACTTCTTGGTGAGCCGTTGATACGAAATATTGTACCTTTCCTGAACATGCCAGAGAATGTTGCTGTATCAGAGGGATATCGCTGGTGATGCGATTCTCCATTGGTTTCATATTTAGTTCCCTCCAATAATTTCTCATTACTCAGAGTCCTTGCTCTTTCTCGTCGATGTGGCAGTTCTAAAATTGCATAAAAAAAAAGCGAAGATTTAAAAAAAATAGTAAACGAACACGTGGTATACACCTTGGCAAAATTTATTAGGTCCATGTGGATTTTCGTGACTTAAAGTTTATAAAGGATTTTGGCATTCGCATGCCAAAGATTAATTTGAAGGCCATGTATATCCAGTGGCGTGGCCAGGGTCGAAACTCGGTTGGAATAGTAACTGATAAGAGCCCTGTCAAATATGACAATTAACACACATTTGGGAGAGTGGGAATGCGATACTTTTTTTGAAGTCAACCCTTGATGTCACAGGGAACGGAGAGGGGAGATTCTCTAGTCTTGAATTGTCATGACTTCGGTTAGATTCGTTTCCTCGTTGCTTTTTTTATTGAGGTCAGCTAAATAATTTTACTATTGTCCTCAGAATTTTTCTTAGTGTTGAAAATTTTAACTTAAATATAAAATTTTAACTTATTTCGATATTAACCTTTACACTATAAAATCCGTAAAGCACGAACAAAGAACACACACAGTTGAGAAACCCTTTACGTTTTCATTGTGTTTTTTAATGTAAAACGACGGTTCAGTCTTTTATACATAACCAAAAAACAAAACTAGACAATTAAAGACCAAAGGCTAATATTTTTACTGGAGTGGAGCTTTATTCGTAAAGAATTTTGAAAAGATTTCATTAACTGTGACCCTCGTTAAATTGAGTTCAACAAACAATCTGGTACTCACGGTCTTTTTCAAGATCGGCGTTTTACAGATTCGGTGGAAGAGACGAAGCAGTTCTTTTATTTCTTTTGGTGAAAGTTTATTGGTTGTTTACTCCTTCCTGGCCGTATAGGTCCTCAGTGACGTATGGAGACTAGTATTTTACTCTGGTTAACGCCAGAATATTTTACTCCGGTTAACGCCAGAATATTTTACTCTGGTTAACACCAGACGATTTTACTCGTCAAGGCGAAAGTCCTCGGCCAGGAAAGGGTTAAATGGCAAACTTTAAATGATTCAAAAACAACTGAATGTTATTTGAGAAGCGCTACCTATAAAATGTGGTAGTGAATTCATACCGCCGTACATTTTTTAAACCGCGAGAGCATATTTTGTTTGTTTTAAATGCATTTTTTTAGTTGCTGAGTATTGCAAACTGTTCTGACATGGTTCCGCTAACACTAGCAATTGGCTAGTTTCCTGCTTTAACTTTTTGTTGCCTTGATTTATTTCTGATCTGCTTTATTGAATAAAATAATTTATTAATAAAAGAGAGACCCATCAAGCACACTTTGCTTTGAACGGCAGAAACTCAAAAGCTTGAACAAGTAGAAGCGAAGAGATTTACTTTACAGAAAAAAATTGTTACCAACCAAAATATGCGTGGTGACTTCGGCAGCTCCTATCAGAGTATTTTCTCTCGGTTTGAGGAAAATCTCTGGGTTTGAAGCACAAAATTCATTTAATATATATCACATTGTCAGACAAAACGATCTCTTCTTCCCATTGTTAGTAATTTTTTTGGAGGGGTTAGACCGCCATAGGCCCTGACAAATAGAACTGTTACTTTGAATACGCAGTTGTTAACGTTGATAATGAGAACCACAGTTTAACCTGAGTGTTTGTAGACGTATTAAATGAATTAAATTCACATGTTTCATACCTCGTGCAAGACTGAGTCTGAATGCAGGCTTATTAGATAATATTAATGGTTAATAGGTTTCAAAAGGTTCTAATAACGAGCCAGTATTACTATTCTTCGAAATTTTAGAGTTTAGAAACTATTCTTCTGGTGAAGATGTATGTTTGCTTTTGGGATATCACCAAACTTGAGAATTTGAATGACCCTAATGAAACTTGTTATGAAGCACCTCTAAATGCTCCCTATGTGAAACCATGCACGCACCAACTGTCGACTGTAATGATTTGTATTGTAGTCGTATTATAAATGTTTGTCCAAGGATTTATGGTAAGTATAGAGGCATATTTTGTCAATACCGTATTTCTCTATTTCCGCTGCTTATGTCACGAGTTTATTCAAGTCCATTTGTGAACTAAAATACAAATGACATTCGAAATTGTTGTTGTGATGCAAATGAGCTCTCTTCGTTCGAAGTCCATATCTTTTATCCAGCTAACGTGTTGTGGAGTCGTAGAACTAGTAGTTTTCGTGACTTCAGACAAATTGGCACTTCAATACTGAACTTCGTTTCACAGTAAAAAAAGTAAAAGTAAAAATTCCTTTTAATATTGTACAAACTAACGAGGTCTAATTAGCATTTACATAAAAGAATAATAAATCATGTAGCGCCATTTTGAAATAAGATCCATGCGTTGTTGAAAAGAATTCTTGACTTTCTATCCAAACATAATATTAATGGGTTTATCGTTGTGTGATTCGCGTAGACATATTTCTCTTCGAGATTTGTAGAATGCATTGCCGTTGAACTTATAATACGAGGTACGTCAGTCACCACAGAGGTAAAATCTTACTATTATACCCTCCACTGGTTAACCATACATCAAAACTAACTAAGGATCGCATAATTTTTACTGAAACTAAGCAAACGTGTTGCACTCAGGAAGTCGAAAAATTGGAAAATATAGGAAACGCATTGTACGCATTTAATAAATAATATGTCCGAAGACTTGCTTCTTAATAAGTCATCCTGTACGCCACTCCATCTCTCTAATTTGTCAAACAAAATCATTTGAGAGATAAACGCTATAACGTCTGACTGTTAAATACTGTTAAATTTTGACTGTTATACAAATTGACTGTTATACAAATTGACTGTTATAATTTTTAAATCACAAAAAAAAAAAAAAAATTCAAGTGAAATTTTACTTGGCGTGAATAATGGCAAATGCTTGGGATGTTTCGGTGTAATTTCCGCTTCTGGCTACCATACCGAGCTTAATCCTTTGAAATTCTTCAATATCATCCTGCGTGTTTTAAGTTTACCTACATAAGTCCGTATGAATCTAATCTATCCCAAAATCAAAGCCACCAAATCTGCTTGATGATCCCCCAGGAATGACGGCGAGAATGAGATCGTTCTCACTATAAACTGGGTTATTTTTTTATCAGCAAATTTGCCACCTTTGAGGGTTCAAAAACTTTTCTTTTTAATCTCTCTTCGGAAACCTGAGATATTGGACAGTGACTTTTAATTATCAAAGTTGTTATGCATTCATGTTCTGCAACGGACGAGACAGCAGCAAGCAATGCTGTTTTATTTATAGCGCCTTTGGTATAGATTAAGCAAGATATTTGAGAACATTTAGTTTTATATAGGAATGTACACTCTACCGTCAAATAAGAACTCCAAGGCACACCCAGAATCCCAAACCCTACGTTCTTTATAGCTTCTCTGTTTCTTGTACGAATGAACGATAATTTGCTAGGCAACCTATAATCTATATTGCTTCACTTTTAGTGAAATCCACAAGTGTGTGGTGAAAAGGCAGTATTAAATAGTCAGTTTAATTAAAAGCAATAAGTAGTGAAGAGTGAGTTTTAACCGTAGGTGTATATGTTAGCTGTATAATGTTGGTTGAACCTCTGCTTCGTATTCTTACATTGTTTTAATAATCGAATCGGAGCTTGCTTTAAATCTTATTTATCATTTCTTATTAACGCAAAAAATATGTTAAAAAGGCAGTAAAGGTTCATCGTAAATCTCTCAGATCGTCTGTCTTACTTTTATAAATTGTCTTCGGCTTTTAGATCTTGTATTACCATTATATGACCATGTTTTTTGTGTTATGTCTTGGAACGCAATCAACTTCTGGCGTGCACAACTCTTTGCTTTTAAAATTTAATATCAAGTTTCATATACATTATTATGAATAATAATTATGGCGTTCCTGACAGGTAAATAGCAAACCTATACCACGAAAGTGTAATGTGTCGCATGGGACTAAGTATAAATTTGAAGAAAGTCTCTTAAACGTTGTATATAAATAAATAAATAAATAAATATATATATATATAAATACATATACATCACATTGCTAATGCTGACTTCTATCTGTACATAGGACTACTGGTCACAAGCGGAAAATCGCTACTTTAAGTTTTGAACAATAGCTACCGACATAAGGCAGACAGACCGAAGTCGTCGAGTCCAATTGAAAGAGTTTGAAGTCTCTTATACTTACTTGAGCATATTGGACAAGGGTTATCTTTGAACAAGCAAGAGTAACATCTTGGATGTCCGCAAGTATCAATTAATCGCCTTTTGTACGTATCGTTGTATCGCTCATTGCACTCTGGACATGTTATAAACTTAGGCGACTCCATGATCCAACTCTGATTTTGGCTTCACGTTAAACGTTCCTCGTCACGTTATAAGACTTCACTTGCATTTGATGAGGATCTTCTTGATGCTACTGGCTGCTGAGTGAGTCTATCCATCGCTCTCAAGAGATCAAAGAATAATATCCGCGTTGTGATGGTTTGCGTGACGTCAAATATGCTATTTTGAATAAATAGCCAAGTGAACGATATCTAATATATATTTACTGTTCTTTATAGAAAACATGGTCTAAGTTAAAAGCCTGGTATGCAGTCAAATGATACTTTTACAATAATTTGGCCAAAAATGGCATTTGATAAAATCATAAATGAGACAAATTTAAACTCCGCCTTATAATGCAACATTGAACACAAAGTCATAGGATACCATCAAAATACTGAAAACAAAGAGGTGATCGGGATTAAGTTGTTTTTCCTATATGCTAAACAGTTCAGTTTGTCTTGCTAATGTTCAATGAGTAAGGAATCAACTTATATTTTGTTCTGGGTCTATTTCATCATTTGACTATATTGCTATTCTCTCCTATGCAAACAACTAACGTTGCAGAAAACGTGTGGTTTTCTTTAAATGTAGATGTAGTTGGTAAACGAAGTATTGACGCTGATAAAGGTCTGGAGACGATTGGAATTTTTAGATAATTACTTCGAGTGATTAGAGAATGTTGAGTGGGTTTCTTTGTGTACAGATGAATGTCAAAATCCTCATTAGCTAAAATTTTAATTGATATAGCTCTTTGTATGTTGGTCAACAAATACAAGTTAAATTTTTTCCGAAATAGATAAATTTAGTAAGTGCAGCTAAATTCAAGTTTATCTGATTCTATGATCGACTGACTTGAAGAGAATAACAGTAAGTAACACTGAAGAGAATGGAATCGACTTATTTACATTGAAGACGTTGGTGTTAATATCAACATAGCATTCTTCAGATGTCTACCATTTGTACGTTTGCAGAAGTTCCTCCGACTTTTGTTGAATCAAAAAAAAATTGTAAACAATCAAGATTAAAGACTGTCGTTGGTGAATCTACGCTAATTTCGACTTGTGATACTCCCGGGCTTGCAAATTATAATATATTCCCGCTGTGAAACTATTTTCCACAAGAATATCTCTGCTAACTAGATGGTGGTGAACTTTTGTATTATTATCTTCAATATTTTCTGTATAAATCATCGGTCGTCGATTTCGATTCTCTTTACTATTTGTTGTTCCATGTTAGCCGAAGTGATTCTTATTCATTACTTAACTCAAAAAGCAATTGAACATATATAAGTCAATGCATCTATCACTCAAAGAAGGAACATTGCATGGAACCGTCACGTAATGTGAAATGCAACGACAAACAACGAAGCTAAATAGATTTATCATAGCATGTCCTATGCTTTGTTTTGCCTAATTCTAACAATATAGCATCCAATTAAACATATTGTAAACTAAAAGATGGAACAAACTGGTTCACGACCGAGCCATTTTCTGCCCACTCAAGACTACTCTACTTACTTAAAATGGAAGAGATATTTTTGGATAAGTGGCGCGTTAACAGTATATATTTATCTGTGAATTTAGAGTCGGCAACACGCGTAAAGAGTCTTTATACTGTAAGGAAATACATCGCCAACTCACTTCAATTTCATTAGGAGTTAAACGTACAAATTTTTTTGTTTAAGCTATAGAGTTGATGATGATTTATTAATATATCTTATCCTTCTTTTCTGACAGCTTTTTTGATAAATCTTAAAATAAGTTAATTATACCTTGGTGAGAAAGAAACGAAGAAGTGCAACCATGGGAACAATCTAGGCCATTTTAATTCGTTGAAGTGATTCTCGCCCTAACGAAAAACTGCATTTTTCTGAAGAAGCTCCTCTTTTCAACTAGCTATATTTGGGCGATAAAATGTGGTCTTGGAGGATTTTTGGGTTGCTCGTGAGAAAAAAATTAACCCGGAGGCTGGCCCGCGATTGCAACCTTTTGAAATTCTTTTTGTTTCTCCTTCTGGAAACCTTGAACGGCTTGGTCCCCGGCAGTTTTCCCCAGGGATCTTTAGCTGTCATTAATCATTTCTATTAGAATTATTTTCCTTGATTAAAAGAACTTGACATACTTGATTAATAGTCACTGCATGAGTATTATTCTTTTGAAAACGAAAGACTAGAAATGCTTTGGATTTTATGCTGCGATTGAAATGGAGTAATGTAAGGTGCAATTAAAGAATGCACAAAGATCAGTGCAGGAATTTTTCATCTTTGCTACCTGTGACCGTGGAAAATTATGGTGTTGCCGCGATAATAAATAAATGAACCCCCACACGGACAGTGCTATTTTGCCACAGACTATTTTCACTGATACCAAGATTATCTAAATATGGTATTTTTGCAGGCCTTTGGCAAAAAAATATTGATTGTAGCTCAAGTAGGTGTATATATATATATATATATATATATATATATATATATATATAAAGCAAAAACAAAAGTGTATCGCACAGGAAACACAGTTGACAATTGGTTTG
>JBAHVQ010000408.1:414173-425617 GCA_036872915.1 Nanipora kamurai | reverse complement strand
TAATAATAATAATAATAATAATAATAATAATAGCTATTTAAACTGCAAAATTCTTTCAGCAATATAAAAACAGGTATAAACAGGATGAACAGTGTGTAAATTAAAATTACAGTAAGCAGCTAATGTTATAAATATTATATAATGTTATAAATAATATTATATAATAGAATAATACTATTACAGACTACAAGTATAATTATCCATGTCAGTTCCAAAAAGATAATTAAACAATATTTATTGAAAAGTATTAAAAGAAGTAATTTCTCGAATATACTTGGGAAGAGAATTTTAATCTTTAGCTTCCGTATACCGAAACATTGATCGACCTACTTTACTGTTCACTTTTGGAAAATGTATAAGTGTGTAATCGCGAAGTTTCTTGTCTCGAATAGAACTCCCTAATTTGAAAGCGTCAAATAACTGCTCTGGACAATGTAGCTTATTTAAAATTTTAAAAATTGTTAAAAATCTAAGAAACGTCGCCTATTATGCAAGGATAACAGTTTCAGCTCGTTTCTTATCTGTTGTGTGTATTTTCTTTTTCCCTCATTTAGAATAATTCTCATTGCTCGATTTTGCCTTTTTTCGGCACGATTTGTTGGAATTGAGCCACATTCATGTCGTACAATAGAACAGTAGTCTAAGATAGGCAAAGCATTCTGTTTGTATATTCGAAGTAAGACAGATTTCGGTAAAAAAACCAAGAAATTCGAGTTAAAAACTTTAGTCTTGGGTAAATTCGTTGACCAATGGCTGAGTAGAAGAATGAACTCGGGTGGAGAATAATGATGTAAGTTGTAACTCCGAGTGACAAACCATACCGGACAAGTAGAAAAAACTCTACTTGGCTCGGCAGGGATTCGAACCCGCGACCTTCGGTTTACTAGTCCGACAATCTACCAACTGAGCTACAGGCCAAGCTGGGAGCTGGTCACGGAATGGATGTTACTTCGGCTCTTGATATTTCGAAACATATACTAGTTTCTTCGATATCGCGACATTTAAATCCTATCTGATTTTAAATGGCTGAGTAGAAGAATGAACTCGGGTGGAGAATAATTCGAAACATATACTAGTTTCTAGTTGGTAGAGCGTCGGACTAGTAAACCGAAGGTCGCGGGTTCGAATCCCTGCCGGACCAAGTAGAGTTTTCTCTACTTGTCCGGTATGGTTCGTCACTCGGAGTAACAACTAACATCATTATTTGTTGACCAAGTTTGATCACACAAGATTCCCAGGAAATAACGTTATTTATACTGACCCAAGATAGTCGAACGCGGTAACATCTTCAAGAAGTTTGTTATTTCAATACGATAACTTCTAAGTTACTTGCCTTTTTAACTGCTTGTCTCAATCAAATGACCATTGCATTAGATTTTTTACATTAATAATCATCGCGTTTTGTCTTAACCATTGTTCAATATTTTTCAAATCGTTATTAACTTTGAACTGTGCAGTGTTTAAATCCGAATGCGAGTAATGAGCCTCAGTGTCGTCAGCAAACAAGACTGCTTTGCCAAAAAACTGCCAACAATAGGATTAAAAGGCAGACAAAATAATGTAGGTCCCAACACTGATTCTTGTGGAACACCAAACGTTAATCTTTGTGTATCTGGTTTTGCCTTATTTAATGCTGATAACAAATTTGATTCATGTGGGAACTTGGTATGTATCAGATGACTAGCGAACGTTGGTCAAGCTCGTTATCTCAGAAAAACGATTTGTGAGCCGTAGACGGGAATCGAACCCGCAGCCTTCTGTCTCACCTGTCATTAAGGTGTTATATGATATATTCGAGATTCTTCGGCTCTGGCGGTTTAATATCTTTGCGCGACCACCACTCTCGACAACCACTGGCCTACAATTCCAGAACGGACTCCTCACAAAGGCGAACACTTGGTGGTAGAGAATGCGGTCAGCTGTCGTAAACGACCTCTGCGACGCCTTTTACTTGGTTTTTCTATCATATGCATTTGGCAAAGCCATGATCTAAGCATTCATCTAGCAAAGTCTGAACCAATTACAGCACTTAAAATAAAAGTTTCATTGTTAATTTAACAAGACCTTCTGATACTTACACGTACAAATATAAATAACTACTTCCATATGTTTACATGCAAAATTAAAATTTCGTTCATTTTCATATGGAATTACTCCATGAATTAATGTTTGTTGACTATGATTCAATTTCTTTTGCAAATTCTAAATATAGGTGTAAAGATTTATTTTTTACTCTAGAGGTCCGTAACTTTCAGATTTGTATTATGAGCTTGTTTTTTACGATGGTCGAGATATTTTCTGAAGTGCCACTCTGGAGCTGAGTGGCGTCGGGTTTGGTTGCAGCTTATCTTTTCACACTCATTCTTGCCTTCACTTGTTTCCACTGCATTTGTTCTTCTCAAGTCACTTGTTCTGAAGAGTGCCTTAGTGTTTTCCCATGCTGAGGAGTTTCCTGATAAAACTCCATCGATTATAGCCAGTTCCCTCACGGATTTCTTACTTTTGCTAGACAGTTCGGCACGTTTTGAACTATTTTTGCCCATTTCAGGATCGCTGTAGTTTTCCACTTCTGACCAATACCCCGAACTTCGTGGAGATGTTACTTGAAACTGTAAGATGGAACTTTGATCGTGGTTAGTTTTAAAATCATTATAATCGTCTTCAATTATTTCGTCGAAACATCTTCTTAATGACCCTGGAGATGAGCTAAGACTTTGGGTGGATGCCGAGAATTCCCTTGAAATAATGAGCTCTTTGGAAGGAAATGGTATGGAAAATCTTTCGACGTCCGACTTTTCAGAAATACTTTCTTTTGAGAAACTTGGATATAGTTTAGGTTTCTGAGAAACTGTTGGCAAAACTACAAGAGATGCATACAGGAATTAGATACGATGAGGAATAAGACGTAAAATTAGCCAAACAATGTTTTCGATTGTATAGACGTCAAGTTGCTAGATTGAACGACTTCTCACCTAAGGCGGAGGCTGAGTAACGACCTAAATTAATTCTTCTATTTTGTGTTAGACTAATGTCCAGTGATCCTCGTCGGTTTCCAAGACGTTGGAGCTGAGACACGTTTTCTAAAGATAGGAAAATGGAGTAGATATGAGTAAGGACGTTCTTGTTATTGTATAATGTAACAAAACTATTTGAGTTGAGTAAGTTCAAGGTTGTATATAAGACATGTCAAACAAAGAAATTTTTTTCTTAACAGTAAAATAGGATTTGGATTACCTTGTGATCCAGGATTATAGCTGTATAACGTTCTGAGATATTGTTCTGAAAAGTAAAAAATCCCAAACATTTTTAGGTACTTTATCTCAAATACCCATTTTGTACTTTCTTCGGGAGAATATTTTACCTTTTGTTAAGAATCCATTCATGGCAAAGTTAGATTTTGTCATGTCTTGATCTTCATCTGCACTTTGCAAAGACTCCCTACTGCTTATCCAACTCCTGGATCTGCCACGGAGTAATTCTGAAAGATTACATTGACTGTTCAGAAAAATTTAACGATTAAGCGGGCCACGTGTTGCAATAATTCACTCAGGGTCATTTGTAAACAGCTGGGCCAAGATATTGGGAAAGCCAAGATATTGGGAAAATTCAAAGTTCTGGGAACATAATGCTGCCTGACAGAGATTGCTGAACTTTATGCATACTGGAACGACGTCTCAGTCAACGACTGTATTTTCTCAAACTCGTTAATAATTCATAAACCAAAACAAACAGGAATTAATGTTTAATTAATGTTTTCAAACTACAAGAAGCTCAAGGTCCTTGGACTTTGAACTATTTATAAAGTTATAGAAGTTTAGAAATATGAAAATTCCTTCATTTTGGAAATCAATTCTAATACTCAACGTCAGACTTACAGGGATTTCAAAGTCTTCTTGCACTAGAAAGGCTCGCCTTTTTAAAGCACACAAGAAGTCCTTTAGCTACTATTTGACATATTACTTAAAAATAAACCGAAAGTGACGAATACGAATGGCTTTTTTAACAGATCAACCTGGCGCAAATAAGTGCCAAACATCTCCCAGTGAATCCAGTCCACAATACATGGCAGAGGAGGACGTAGTCCGCGGAGGCATTCCCCTAATAATTATATTAGTGGATCTGGCCTCCTAATAATTTAATTTATTCCCATCAATTAGTTCTTAAAAATGCTTTATAAAAATGCTATATAAAATGATAGAGCTTAAAGCTCAAAAATGAGCTAAATAAAATAATAAAATTTATAAAATAATAAATTAAAACCAAGGTGTGGGTTACCGCTAAAAATTCCGCGTTAAATGCAGACTCCGGTAATTACCTTGTGATTGGAATTTTCCTATTTAGATCTGCCAAAAATTATATATTGAAATGTTATGTACCATATTCCCTCGCCTACAAGCACATGCGCCTAAAAGCGAAAATTCAAGATTTCTTCGCAATTTTCCCAGTCAATAAAATGGTCACATACAGGCACATGCGTCAACATAAATCTGAATATTTAACACATCCTAAGAAAAAGATCTATATATATTGTAAAACTGGAGTATTTACACGATTTTCTGTTTCACTGTTATTGACTGTCAGTACTTGCGAACCATGATCGTTCAAAAGGGCATGTGGTTGTATCTGGTTATTGGCCCACGTACACTTATCCAGGGTGTACTTGTATACGAGGTAATAGAGTAAGTATTAAATGCTCCCCTAAAAAGCGTCTTTAACTAAATCCCCCAAGTTTCACCATCATCTCTCAAATTGAGCAACAACCGCTCGGTAGGATCTACTTTGCAGGCTGCAAAGGTCATTGGATGACCCCAACAATTTCTATCTTCCCCTGCCCTTCCAATATGCAGTTTTGCAACAACATAATGCAAGTACCATTGAAATATTGTCAGGTATCGAGAAGTGTTAGTTAGTCAGTTAGCCGTAGTTAGTGGCGTAGCAAAAGGGGGAGTTAGTGGGGTCGTACATCCCATGGCTACCTCAAAAGTAAAAAAGAACTGCACCAGGAAGACCTAAAATGAAGGTGATAGTTGACTTTAAATATCCAAACAGGGGATGTTCGAGCCTAAATCCCCGTACGAAATTTCTGCCAAGGCCCCTGTCCGAACTACAGTTCAAACTAAATTGGATTTAGTCAAGTGTGGATAACAGCTATTGTCAAGTTTCAAACCCTGATATTAGATACATGTCACTCCGAGTGACGAACTATATCGGGTAAGCAGAGAAAACTCAGGCTACTTGGCCCGGTTGGGATTCGAACCGCGACGTTCGGTTTACTAGTCCAACTCTCTACCAACTGAGCTACAGGTCAAGTTGGGAGCTGGTCGCGAAATGGTGTTACTTTTGGTCTTTGATATTTCGAAACTAACTAGTTTCGAATATCATTGTCTACCCGAGTTCCTTCTCCTACTTCAGTTATTTCAAACCTTTTGGGTATAAAACAATGAACAACAAAGTTTATGCTTATCTTGCTAAAAATTTAATTAGACTGACTCAGTATATAATCCACAATCTATGCGCTTCTAATCACCGAACTTTTACTCCAAGGCTGTCGAATAATCTGAAAAAAATTATTCATAGAACATCTATTCTCTGGAATAGCCACCTCGTCTGGTAGCGGTGTCAGCCAGCAAAGAGTTAAAAGGACAAAGAGTGGGCAAATGTGGGGGCAGAGCCATCGGAAGACTTTTCTGGAAACGCCCCTTTTCGCAATTTTTTTTTATTGATAAAAAATTGCGAAAACTTTGGTTAATCCTTTCTATACCAATCACCTACACAAATGAGAAAATCGTCCTAGGCGAGAAGTGGTATGATCGTCCCTCAAAATCGCGCTGTTGTGCTGCCATTGCATGTGATGAAGTGAAATTAGCTTGATCAAATTTGCATCTTAAGTATAATATATTACAACCCACACATTGAATTTCTTCCTGACGAAATTTGTTCTATAGGCGCTGTGTTGTAGTCTTGTAATCGCAATATGTTTTAACGAAGTACCAAATAATGTAAGTATGGATGATGCATATCTTAACAATATTCTCAGTTATGTAATTTTAATATAAAGCAGTTGAATATTCGTGGCTTCAAGGAAAACACAGATTTTCAATTGTCGCTCCTTAGATTTAATAGTTACAATTTTATAAAGAAGTTCGACAAAAGGAGTTCGTGATACAATCCCCATACTCTTTTTCTGAGTCTGAGTTCAACCCTCATTGTCTGACAACGAAATACTCCTTGTGTATGCTTGAGAGCTATTAACAATCGAAATGACCATTGGATAAATGGATTAGGAACAGTGATTTTCTGATAGTTCGAACTTGAAAGGAAGTTTCTTTGATAATCAAATATTAAAAGCTGCCAATAAAACAATAGATTTCAAAGGGTTATAATTCCTAACAGTTAAAACTTAAATTTTCTGAATTAGTGCCAATTCTAGGATATTCTTAATCGTCTTCGAAGAGAACATTTCGTAAATGAAATGTTTATATGACGCTACATTTTGTTAATCTGCTAAGCCGAGTAACCTTTATATTCATAATCAATCCAATTTTGCTTTTATGAGGGTACGCACTATTCATATTTAGGTAACATTATTTATTCAGGAAAGTATTACTTAACGATAAACACTTACACGATAAACAAAATGGGATGTTGCAGGCGTTGAATTTTTATTCGTTTATTTTTTTACCAAATAAACAAATAAAAATTCAACGCCTGTAACATCCCATTTTATTTATCGTGTAAGTGTGAACTCAAATGATGAGATTTTTTCCAACAAGTACCATTACGTGTCTAGATGACACGCGAGTGCATGTTTCGCTAATCCTCTTTTACAAGACACTGTTCTTGTTCTCTCGTTGGCTTGTTCTCAAACGAACAAAACATGCACTTAGTAAAGTATAAAGCATAGGAAGAACATCGTAACGAGAAAATCCGTGACACAACGTTCAATGCTTCTCTACCCAAAATGTTCCTTTGTTAATATGAACAATAAAAATTCTTCTAGATTTTTAACATGCCCGGATGGCTTTCTGTGAAAAAACCCTTTGTATTTGGGTTAAAATGCGTTACGTGTAACAAATTGACGAATTTCAAAGTGTCAATTTTTGGGATATATTCATCTCTGCAGTTTAGGTGAAGACTGAAGATGAACATATTTGGAATGATGTAATCGTGTACAATGTGAGCGATGCATGAGAAGACTTTGTATCGATTAAAGACGATTAAATTCCAATCGACTGTTGATTAATGTCATTACTGACCAGATTTCATATGCACTCGCTATGGGTTCTAACATCAAACCTTTACCTACTACGTAAACACAGGAATTAAAGTTGACAAGTACAACTTACTTTCACAGACTAAACAAGGATTGTCATAAAATAGGCAAGAAAAGCATCTTGGATGGCCACAAGAATCAATAATTCTTCGTTTCTTTGCATCGTCGTATTTTTCATGGCATTCTGGGCACATTATAAACTTTGGAGCTTCCATGTTCGGTAACTCTATGACCATATTCTGCTGTCAGACAGTATGGTTCAGATGAGTTCCCTTTTCTTTGTAAAAAGAAATTGAACGTAAAGTCAGATAAGTGAGTTAAACAAAATCCTGCTCTCGTTCACAATCAGTCCATTGTCCGTTAAATCAGTTAACACAATAAATATCACATACTTTAGGGGTTATTACGAGAATGCTTGTCCTCTGTTTTTTTAGCTATTGTTGTACTTTTCAGAGACCTTTCGAAAATGAGCAGGTTTTCCCATCTATAGTATTCAGTAGATATTTGAATTTATTATCCTTAAAAATTCCTGTAATGTTATGTATGCTTACAAGCGTTCGCTGGTACCGTCGGTGATATACATGTTATTAACACATATATTATATACATAAATAAAATAGCGGTTTTAGTTCAAATTACCTTTCACGTGGAATGACTTTATGCTGGTCCTGTTCCGAATATCCTCCTTTGGTTTCCTCAAATTTGATTGATTCACTTCAGAGGATTAGTTTAAATGAACGTAATTCACTTGTGTTATTTGAACTTTATTTCAACAAGACAGTACTCCCACGTGCTAAGCAACGTCAACCTCCGTTCACATGCATAATGGAATGATAATAACATCAGAACAGGAAATATGCTTGAGAAATATTTACTTTTTACCCCTTTTTGTTGCTTAGCTTAAATCAAAACATGATTATCGTGTTTAAGGAACAAAACTGTTTTATACCGCCTTCAAAATATATTATTGATTATAATTATACGAGAAAAAATAATTGGTGTATTGGTTAATATTCCGATGTCAAGGTTCCTCTTTTTAACCCGCTAATGTTCATTATGGAAACTAATAAACTGAAACAAAATTTTTTCATCCCGCCCTCTTTGTATCTCCATTCATTTCATATTTTAGCAGAAATGGTCGTATTACAACATTATGCTCAATTACTAAAACGGCTAAAATGGATTTAAAGTGTTCATGACAAGTCTTTCTGAATATCGTTGAAAGAGATCGGCGATGGAAAAAGAGATAAGTGGGATTGTTTTGAATGTGATGCCAAATTTGCTAAGTGATTCTATATATAGCCAGCCGGTCAGTCGTTTTATGCGTGTACTAGTATCATAATTTCCTTCAATCTATTTTACGAATTTAAAAGAAATGACGTTTTTTGCATGAAATTCAAGTTAATCCACAGTTTTTGTTAATAACCGCATTCACTAATATACAGTATAAGCAAAGTTTTTACGCTAAGTTGACAAAAACATGGGCAACACGCCTCCTTTGTATGTTCTCATTAAGGTACAATATGATACATTCTAGATTCTTCGGCTTCGGCGGTTTAATATCTTTGCGCGACCACCACTCTCGACAACCACCAGCCCACAAATGCCCGAAAGAATTCCTCACAAAGGCAACGCTTGGTGGAAGAGAATGCGGTCAGCTCTCGTAAACGACCTCTGCGACGCCTTTTTACTGGGTTTTTCCATATTATCATTTTGGATCTCCAAAAAGTTACTGCTTCCCCCGTACCTATGATCTTACTGTAACCTTACTCTGATCAGCTAAGTGAAAGCCAGTTCAAACTAAGGAGGATAACAGATGCAATGCTGAGGAATAGATACAATATGTCAATACGTGCGGTAGAGCTGAATCACACTTACCAGGCCAACCATACTAGATCGTTTTGTTATTATATGTTACTTATAAATGACCATACATTCAAGAATTATAAATGAGTATTATACATGTTATTGTGTAAAAAAGCTGATAGATTAACATTAGTATAAACCCGTTATGACATTGTGTTTGCAGGTGACTTAAGACTCTGCGACTATGTTCAATGTGTGAGGACTTAGACCTGAACCTCCTCTTAACTGATGTCAGATCTTATAAGTGACTGCTTCCGTGAGGACCATCTTTCCCGGGAATTTTGGGTCAATACTAACAAGAACTCTTTGGGTATTGTTCACACAGCCTAGACCCGAATCACAAAGACATGGCGGTCATATTTATGTACCTAACAAAAGAACCTGCTCAAAAGTCAATTGTTAAGATACACAATTATGGCCGCCGTAAAATCTACCCCCACATGGCAATATGCACATACATGAAATCTCTCTCTCTCTCTCTCTCTCTCTCTCTCTCTCTCTCTCTCCCTCTCTCTCTTAAATTATTATAAGACCAGAACGCTTGCCGATGATACAAATATCATAACAACTGGAGAAACCTCAGATGAGTTACAATTGTTGGTCAACAAAGATCTTCATTGTATTAATTCATGGCTTTTAGCTAGTAAGCTGACCCTAAATTTGACTAAAACAGAATTTATCATAATTGGATCTGATAATAGGATTAAGAATATTATAAAGCCAGTAGATATTAGATTAGGTACTCATTCTTTGCGCTGGATAAAATCTAGCAAATCTGTTGGAGTCAAAATTCATGATAGATTAATCTGGGATGAAAATATTAATTTTTTTGTCAATTTGCTGGATTAAGAATGGTGCGTAAATTTGTGCCTTTTAATATTTTGAAAATTTTATACAAGTCTTTAATTAATACAACCAATTTTGATTACTGTTCTGTAGTACGGAATAATATAAATATAACTTCTAGTGACCGTCTGCAAAAATTACAGAATTGGGCAGCTCGTGTGATAACAAAACCTCCCTACTAGATACGATCCATCGATATCCTAGTAGATGTGGGATGGAACACATTGGCTGTATGGTGCTCCAAGAATATCTTCACAATGATGTATAAAATTATTTTACACTTTCATAGGTGATCGATACTACAAATTATAATTTGAGAAATAACAATATTAATCACAAATACCGAGAATATGAAAAAGAGTTTTATATATCAGTGTGTACAAGCTTGGAATACTTTATCTGTTAATCAAAGGACGGTAAGTTTACTTTGTGGTATCAGCACTCTCTCTCCTCCGACATCAGTTGATAATTTGTAAATAGTTTTCCTTAACTTTTTTATGTATAATTTTTTCTGTCAGTATTACATATGTATACGGCTTTCATGTAAATCAGTTGTACTTTCTGATGAAATTCTGTATTAAAATAAAGGTGTATCTCTCTCTTTCTCTCTCTCTCTCTCTCTCTCTCTCTCTCTCTCTCTCTCTCTCTCTCTCCCCTATATGAAAAACTATATGAAAAAAAGATTCATGCTTAGTGGAGCAAAACTATGGAACTCCCGGCCAAGAGGTGTAAAAAATGTCACCGAACTTAAAAACTTTTAAAAAAATTTCGGAAGTGTCGTCTTCACCCTCGACAATTAAACTATTTAATTAGGTAAAAATTTTTTTACAAAATTAAATATCTCTACTTATCTAATATGTTATAATAAAACACGTAAAGCATTACATGTAAAGCAATTTTTTTTTTGTAAAATTTAAAATTGATGAAACTACCGTGATTAAATAAATATGAATCAATCAATCAGTTAATCAATCAATCAATCAACCGATCAATCAATCAATCAATCTCCCTCGCTTTCTCTTTCCTTCTCTGTCTCGTTTCATGCTATCTGTCTCTTTGTCCATATAATTTCTCCATGTCCACCTAAATCTAAATCTAAATCGGCTTCTACAAGTCTACATCTACATCTACATCCACATCTACCTCTGCATTCACACCCACACCTTCCTCTACATCCACATCCACATCCACATTCACATCTTCTTCCACATGCACATCCACATCCACATCTTTCCCTACATCCACATCCACATCCACATCCACATATCCACATCTTCATCTACATCCACATCTTCATCTACGTCCACATCTTCCTCTACATCCACATCCACATCTTCTTCTACATTCACATCCACATCTTCCTCTACATCAACATCCACATCTTCCTCTACGTCCACATCCACATTCACATCTTCCTCTACATCCACATCCACATTCACATCTTCCTCTACATCCACAT
>JBAHVQ010000408.1:390838-407105 GCA_036872915.1 Nanipora kamurai | reverse complement strand
TAGAAGAAGAGCGACTGGAAGAAACTATGGAAAAATCGTCAGGAGAAATAGCGTGTGAGGTTCTGTAAGAATGCGCCTGGATAGCAGAAAGTGAAGAGGTTGCCAACCTGTCTCGCTCGTTGCCAAATTGTCTCGCTCGTTGTAAATTTGACCTGTATACATAAATAGATCTTAACTACTGTAATTTAATACTCTGAAGTTTTATATTGTTTTACCATATTAATTGTTATAATTCAATACAGATCCTCCGTTGAAAGCAGTATTTTTGTACGTAACGAAGCAGTACACCTGTTGTAAATATTGTGTAATAATAATAATAATAATAATAATAATAATAATAATAATAATAATAATAATAATAATAATAACAATAATAATTTAGACCTGATTGAAATTGAAATCACAAGTGTACTTACACCAAAATTTTTAAGGTGCCTGTGTTGTTTTGATACTTTGGCATCGTTTTTGCGATTTTTCGCCTGACCAAGTGAAAATTCCTGCCCAGTTACTAGATATAATCGTTTACTGGCATTCCTTCCCGAACCTGGCCTAAGATTTCGGCCAAGCTATCGAGACTGAAAATCACCATCTAATTAGCCACTAACTGATCGTTTCACTCCTCTATTCATGGTTCCTCGGTGAAACTGGATACGCTGCGTACATTTCGCTATTATGCTGAAAAGGTCAAAATAATTTATTAGTAGAGCACAAATATTGATATATGATATACATCTTGGCAATAGAGGAACCAGGCGGAAATTGAAGTCGAGTGAGAAATAGTATTGCCCAGCAAATAGCTCTAAGCAGAGCCATAACAAAACATAACTTTGAAATGTATTTTAATGTTAACGTTTATTTTAGCTATTTATGCCTCGTGCAACATTGTAATTCTATCACCCTGATGATGTTACGTGTAGTAACGAAACGTTAGCATTAAAATACGTTTCAAAGTTATTTTGTGTTATGGCTCTGCTTAAAGCTATTTGCTGGGCAGCATTTCTCAATCTGACGTACATAGGTAATAAGAGAACTAATTATTTGATTGATTAAGTACATAAAGTGCGTAGTTTTAGTATGATGAATAAGGAACAAAATGAAAGCAACTAATTTTCAATTATGAAAGACACTACTCTTCTCAATTTTTTCATTTAAATTGTTGTCAAAAATTATTGCTTGCAGAAAGAATATTATGAGAAGATTCATTTTCTAAGAGTCTGCTAACAACTAAAAATTAGGTGGGTATGGGGGAGTATTACGAGATTTCAAAGGTGACTTCCAAAAAGCCTAGTTCTCATATAATCGTAACTCTCCTCCGACTATCGCACGATACATGATTTTTTGGTCGCACGATGATCGTACGATTGTGAATGATCGTAGTGATCGTGGCAATCCTGGATCCAGTGTCGAGGTAGTAGACTTGAGGTCTACTTTCACGACAGCTACGATCACAAGACTCTCACTGGAGTATCGTGCGATTGTATTTCTATGTGTGAACATCTCCAAGACGGTGATGTGACCCAGATACGACAAATTTAATATTCCACGTGTCCTTGCAAGCTTGGTTTCCACGATCGTTTCTACCGTTATTAGGATAATATGGAAACGAGACGATACGATTATCGTGAGGTCAAAAAATCTTGTATCTTGCGATAATCCAACTTGTAAGGTAAAGGTGGATTAGCTTAGCTCAAGTTTGAAACCAAGTCATTTTTTTCAGTATTGTAAATGCTGATTAGTAATGCTGTCCAGCCAATTTAAAAATGGTATAAAAATGGGATGTTTCTGGGCGTTATAAAACAGCACAAAAAGTTAAAAGGTTGGTAGACTGCCGATTTTATGATGAAAATTCTTAATTTTCGAGGTAGTTGTCATTCCTCATTTAGAACTTGTTTCACTCTCTGACGAAGAGCCATAGCTCGAAACGTTAGAATTCTTTATCATAAATTTGACAATCTACCAATCTTTTAACTTTTTGTGATCATAAAATAGCTTTGGTTGCTTGGAGGAAGTGCAAGATTAGTTATATTAATCGGAATAACTTACCAAACAAACGGTATCTAAGCCAGATCTTCTTACAGACGCATTTTATCAACCCGAACTCCGTATTTTGAGTTTAAGTTAAATTTGCTTATGTTGAATCTATTGACGGATCAGGTACCTTGTTTGTTCCAACGGATGTTTGATCGTCGAGCTACTTTCTACAACAATATTTCTTTTTTAAGCATTGTTCATAATAAAAAGAGCAGTTGATGAAAAGACTGTCGGACTTGCAAAATTAGCAAGATAGGAGCAGCTAGACAAAACAGATAAAAGTAGCGCTTATTTAAAGTTTTTTTTTGTTGTTGAAGATGTGCTTTGCAGACGTTTGTTTTGCAGATGTCCTAAGATTGGTCGTCATGATCCTTGTTTATTTGTTTTTAAAGTCCGATGTTGAAACCACTTTTGAGGAATTGTTGCTAAGATTCGTGTAATTTCTAGCAACCTGTCCTGATGTTTGTACCTCAGTCTTGTTCACTAACTCAAAATTACATGTAATTATTGAGATAATGAAAGTAATAAAGTTCATGTAACCTGTGATAAATTTTTATCTGAACAAATTCGTTTGCATTCATGGTGAAATAACGCTTCATTTCCTGTTGCGGAAGATGCGTCGGAGTTTTAATCTAAAGATGAGGCAAAACTCGGGAAATAAAAAAAATCAAAAGTCGTAAAACCGGTTATGTAGCTAGTGACTAACCGAAATCTAGTTCGTGCTTAAAATATCATGGAAATTAATTTTTCGACCTGGACATCAGCGAGCGGTTTTTAGAGGGAATGCCTCTTAAATTTACTAATTTCAGCAAAAAACCCAGAGAAAAGAGGACAGTGGAGTGTTAAACCACAGTTTACTACCTTTGTTACTGTTCTTTAAATCTACATAATTATTAGCTAGTATTTTTGTACTAAATAGCATACACAGTCTTCAAAACTGGAGGTAATAAATGCCATATATCTTTCTACTGATCTATCTGTCTATTTTCATTGTAATAGGGTTTTCTGCGCATATATACAGTATATTTTCTTTAATATTTTTTATGGGCATATCAGTTAGCAACTATAAACTCATAGGAACAGTTTTTCATCAAACAGAACCGAAGAGTCTATAGTGAAAGAGAATCCACGGCATAAGTGTACAGGACTGCGTGTTAGCAGCCACAAACGAAAAGGGTATTTGGTTGGCGCAAATTATTTCTGGGAGGGTTCAATTCGAGTTCCGGAAGAGTGATCATCAAGAGAAGTCCGGCGGTATGCTGCCCGCGAGCAAATCTGAAATTTAATGTTCCGGAAATTATACAATTTCAAAATATTTGCAAATTTTTCTCAGTTCGAAGGTTTTTGATGACAAACTGTACTGATGATGGGGATATGGGTCAAATCAGCCTTACGGTGGACAATGTTTTTAGTTCAATTATTATGAAATTCGGACAAAACGTAATTCCCATGGCGGTTTTCACATTTAGGTCCGTACACTATATTCTGTCAGATCCAGATCCACTTTGGAATAAATTTTGTTAACTTCCTAGCAATACCTTTTTTAAGGAATTTTCACTGGAGGGGACAAAAGTAAAAAATTGCTCTGAAATATGGGATGTCAAATTTGCGTTTAGCCTAGCCCGTCCACCTGAGTGGTGCGAGTTGGGAGGTTAGGAATGTGTGGAAATAAACTTCCTCTCAAAGGGACTCCTGAGGAGGCAAATTTTTCTTATTATATGTCAGTTTGAGATGCGTTTTGGT
Organism: Nanipora kamurai; assembly: GCA_036872915.1. NCBI lineage: Eukaryota > Metazoa > Cnidaria > Anthozoa > Scleralcyonacea > Helioporidae > Nanipora > Nanipora kamurai. The sequence continues at coordinate 403,331 of JBAHVQ010000408.1, read as the reverse complement.
GTATTTTAAATTTAAAATCTGCAGAAAAAAGTAAAAAACACGTTTTGGGGAAATGCTAAACATTAAACAGGAAATAATTTTCCAAATTCCCAGAAGCAGAAGTACGGTGGCAAATAGAGGGGCAAATTAGATCAGTGGGGATAATTTGCCCTGCCAGATATATAGTTAAAAAAGGCCATGCTTCCTGGAAGATACTTCATGTACGTTGAAGGAATCTAACTAAAGTGTTTTTATAAATTGGAGAAAACAAGTTAAAGGTAGAATGATAGATGCAAGAATGATTTTGACAGTTTTGCTGGTGCATATTTTGCCGAATTAAGTACCAGATTTTAATATATATAGGGACTAGTTCTCTTATTTTGAATGATGTAACCACTTTATGGAGAACCTAATCAAGTAATCAACCTCTCGAAAGCTGACCGCAGCTTCCGCAGACTGAGGTAAAAAGTCGTAAGCTATCGGATACAGTTTCAGAATTATAACTTTGCTCGCAGACTGCAAAGATTTTTAGCAACCGATCCGACCATCTGCCGAGGCAAAATTTGCCTAAAAGCAAACAGCTGTGCGTGGATAAGTTTGCGATATGCATTTATTGCTTCTCCATTTAATTACAGTTTCGTCGATATAAACCAATAGAATCACTGATTTGACTTCCAAAAACAATAGACAATATCAGACTACATTATTTATGCAAGAACTCCAAAGATTATGGCGTTAATGTATGACTGATTAAAACATTAAAAAGCTTGAAAAGATTCAACTGGTTGCCTGCTGGCCACGTTTATTCCTAACAAAATATATCAAAAGCGGTAGTGTTCAATAGAACCGTCTTAAAGTCGTGTAGTATTTCGTTGTACATTTGTTCAATTCTTAGCTTGAATTCCGTGGTATTTCTCACTGGTTAGTAATTGTTCCAGGAAGACATTCATCGGTAAAGGTAGAAATAAAACTGGATTCTCCCTCGAAAACTGAGCAGACATGAACGCAAAAAGAAACACTGTTGTTTCACCGACGAAGAGTAATTTTCTTCCCGTTCCGAGTATTCAGTTGGTTATTGTGTGTGTGTCTTTGGCTGTGGCATTAACTATGTCGGCTTTGATAATATTCGTTGATGTTGCTTCACCGTCGTTGGCCGATATTTTTCTTTCTCCCAAGTACTTTCCTTTGGGGCAAGGTCTTCAGTTACGCAGTCGACGTTGGACGAAGTCTAAGTCTGAATGTGAGAAGCATTGCGCTTCGAAGGACGACAATTTTAAACGATTTGGTGGCGTACAATGTGGACGTGCAGTATGGCAAAGCACTGCCGATTACGGAGAAGGAGATCGCTATGTCAGTCGCATTGACACCCTTTACAAATTATTTGAAAATAGTTCTGCTGCAGCAGGTTATTTTAATAACTATTGGAGCGATAAATTAGACGACTCCCAAGCTTTACCGTTAGACCAATATTTTGATGAGACGAAAATCTCCCCACAAGCTGGTGGAAATTTTCGAGCATTCCGTTGGGATCCTTTCACTCGACCGTCTGGGGAAACAGAATTACCTGTGAAGACTTCCAGACACGCTCGACACATACATTATATTTTCATGTAAGCCTGATATCTTTTTAATCATGTGGATAAGCTTCTGACGTGGTTACATTTTAGTGGTGATACTAAAGCAAACTCAATGCTTCAAAAAAGTAAATACATGAAAGGTTAATGTTGGAGCATAGTGCACTTTGATCACAATACCTCTAATTTGTTCCAAGACCTGTCGAAATTTCGTGCAGCTTAATTTTAGTTTCACATTCGTTCGTGGCTCATGGCCAGACTATATAAAACCTTCGCTAAACAGTGCTTCCCAGTTTGTTTTTTAGTCTAAATTTTACATTTAAGTTAACTGATTCTCGGCTACTGCCGTACAGTACAATGACAATCTGCAATGTCTACACTATTTTACGAGAGGAAAGTGAATATTTGTTAAACAATACCTGCTCTTACCGTTGCTGCACGGTTTCTAAAGAAAGAAAGACATCACATCTCCTCCTTTGTATATTTTGTAGACAAGGACGTGTCTTTGCTCGCCTGCTTGTTCAAGGTTTCAACAACAGTCATGATCAAAGACTGGCAGTGGATTTTGCGGGAAGGTATTAATTATAATTGTTTTTAAAAATTAACTGTGGTTACATTTTTTCATTTTGTATGTAGTCAGTATCTGTTCAAAGGAATATTGTTCAAAGGGATATACTATGGGCTATAGACAATACAGCATATATCTTACCAAGTAATTTGATTTAACATCAAAAGAAATGTAATGTCTTCTTATCTATTTTCTGAGAGTTATAAAAATGGGATGCTCTTTATCATAGATTTGGCAGTCCACCAACCTTTTAACTTTTTGTGCTATTTTCTGAGAGCATGTGTATACTTTTGTTGTGAAAGCCTCAATCACACAATGTGAATGTGGTATAGAAATTTTCTCCATAGCATATATTATGTGAATATCTTTTAAGAGCACATTCCTCTTCATTATTCAATTACACATGTTGCTATATGTCCTGAAGAATCTTGCAACTAAATCTTACACATCAGAATGAAGAAATGAATGTGACAAGGTCAGCCTGCATGCAACCTTACTATGCTCCTTCTACATTTTTCTTGCATCATGATTTCATGAAGGATGCCAAGTTTAAGGACAAGTTGTGCACAACCTGCAGACTTAGGGCCATGTGGAGTATCCATTTTGTGCTGGCTACAGAAACCAATTGATTCAAAAAAATACCAGTCATACATAGGCATCCAGCTGGATAGTCATTTTGAATCATTTCATTCAAAAAATACCAGTAATAGGTATCTGGCTAGATAGTCATGTTGAATGGTAGGCTAGATTTCATTACCTGGTACCTTTTATATTTAAACCATTCTGTTGTCTTGATGGATATCTGGATAGTTATCTTTCAAGTTTTGTGACAATTTGTTTGGCTAATTGGGCATAAAGATGATAATTTACACACAAAATTTAAGTAAACTTAAGCTATTGCAAACTTAGTTTCTGTTATCCTGCTATAGCAGAAGTATTTTTTAACTCTCAAGGATCGAAACATATGTTTGCTATAGTAGGCAATGTTCTGGTAATCACTGACTTGATCTTTTCAATGGCAAGTTGATTTTGACCCAGTCTTGTATAATTTCTTTGCACTTAGGCTTTGCTTGATATTTAATTTACATGCTGATCAGCTGAACTTATTAACAAAATTAAATTTAATGATTTGACAAATCCCAATTTGATGGATTGCCTGATTGGACCACATTTTGGTTTCAATGAATTTTTTATTGTTTAAAATGTAGGTAGAAATGTTGGAAGAATGCATGCAGCTATTACTGAGTAGGCTTGTGATGACAGCCTGGTTTTAAAAAAATCAAACTTTCAGTTGAATAATAAATTTATTGCTTTTAAAACAATTACTGAAGTTTAAAAAAAATATCTCATTTAAACCACTGAATAAGCCGAAATGAACCAGAAAACATGCCAAACCAACCTAATGAAGTAAAATTTGACATTATGAATCCATTTTATAAATAAGTCAAAGCTAAAAATGACAATTAGAAAACCTGATATGCAGTCAATCAGTAATGGCAATATGGATATCTTCATCAACTAATAACTCATGATTGGAAAAGTTGCTATTGTAAATGTTTACTGTTGCTAATTGATTTCTGATTATCAGTTAATCTCTAATAGTGTTACATATATATGCAAATATGGCTCTTCACATCAGTGATTCTTTTAAAAGATATCAGCACAGTATGTAGAACCAAAGTTCTATGACCACCCTTATTCTGCACAAAAGCAGTCATAAATGACAGGTGGTTCTTTAAGACAAATAGTGGTAGAATGTTGTAACCACCATTTTCTGAAATGATGAAAATATTATAATCAAATTAAGTTAAATGCATGTCTTTTTGAAAGAAAGGCAAATACAGTATCAAATTCTCTTTACCATATATATATGTATTATTTTCATCTAAAACTGCTAAAATGTGCTCAGATTTGTTCTCTCTCCCTATGATTATATACTGTACATGTTGGCTAAAACAAACTCTACTTCTGATTTCTTTAGAAAATCACAGGTAAAATTAAGCAGTTCTAGTTTTCTGCTTGTTTGAAAAATGTTCCTGTGAAGTTGTAAGGGAATCTCAGTAAAATTCCTGATAGTTATTCAAAACTGTAGTCGAGTGTACAGTCAAGTGGATGTACCTTGGAACATGTTATTGCTTCCTCCTGAGTCCAGGCATGTACAGTAGCCCAATGCTTAGAACATTTCACCTGTGATCAGAATGCAGCTAAGCCTTAATGAGTGTCAGCATCCAAACCCCCCACTTTACAAAAATAGAATACTGTACTATCAGTGATTTGGGTAGTTGCATGTATTGTTCTAAGACATGATTGTTTGATACTATTATTGCTAGTTTGTTTCCCTTGTGTTAAAATACACAATTAGAAACAATTTTTATGGACTTTTTGAGCTGATATAAAAAATTGCAGCAAAACTCCCATAATATATTATGCTGAATGTTAAGAAAGATGCATTTTTGAAGGATGCAACAATATGATGACCTTCCATGTCTGTTGTACGAAAATTACACAAGACAAATTTTGGAAAATTGTACATATAAAATAATAGTTTTGAACAATTATTTTTCTCATGAAATGTATTGACACCCCAATTTTAAATTGTGGAATTACATGTGATTACAATTTTATAATTTTTACAAATTATTTATTCATTAGATAAACACATAGCAAAAAGAAATATCTTGATGAAAATTTAAAATCCACTTTAGTTTATTAGTAGTGTTGATTAAGCTAACAATAGCTGAATTAGATTTTTAGTATTTATTGATTAATTTATTAATTTACTTATTAATTTATTTATTTAATTTTTGCAAAGATACATGAAGGGAAACACAACACAGGTTGCGATGTCTTAGACTAGGTTTTTAACCCTGTTAATGAAAATGCGCATTATATGGCCATTTAGTTACAAATTTACTAATAGTACATGTACACATTATACAGTAGATAGCATGCAACCACCAATTGAAAATAAATGTAAAAGATTATACCAAATACATGTTCAGTTAATCTGACAAATTGTAAAGTTGACTAATTCAGCATTTCTTTCTAAATTGATGTTGACTTTTATTTTTGCATATATTTTGAATATATTTTGAATATATCAACATTTTAGTGTTCTAAATGGCATTAAATAAACAAATTTTTAATTAATCATTCCTTTGATTACTGAGAGATTTGATTTTTTTGCATTAGTTAGGATTTTTTCAAATCTAGACAAACTTATTGCATTAGTACAGTATTTGTAACTTTGATATTGATATTGATAATGCTAATGACAATGCTAATAACAATGACAATGATAATGATGATAAAGTGAATATAAGTTTGTAGAAACACCAAAGTATTTATTTAAATCATACTGAGCTTTTGACTTGTTGACTCAAGTCATCTTCAGAGCGCATACCCGCCTGGTTGTTGGCTGCAGGCATCACATAAATGAAATGTCTGAGAAATCTGCTGTTGCAAAACATGCTTGGGAGCATGACCATCAAATCATATCGGATTCAATGCTTCTAGCTTGTGACAGACATTACTTCTCAAGAAGAATCAGGGAATCCATTGAAATTGTTAAGCACTCAAACAATCTCCCAAGAAGGTCAGCCACTGAACAGTACCTGGTCATTGCTGTTTCATTGTTCATCATGATCGGGAAGGGTACACGGTACCTTAGTAGAATAATTTGTCAGCATAGCTGGCATGTTACGTCAGTTGTCATGTGATTTTGTTCATGTGATGCCAGCCAACAACCAGGCTGGTAATTGTTCTGGAGATGACTTGAGCCAACAAGTCTAAAGCTCAGCACGATTTAAATAAATACTGTTATGTTTCTTCAAACTTATATTCACTTTACTACTATCACCATGCAACCGTACTTTCAAGAAACTGATAATGATAATGATAATAAATACAATGACAATAAAAATGGTGATGACTGTGGTGATGATGATGAGTGAGTGAACGAATAATAAATAAACAATAAATTATTTAAAATCGAAATAAACGTGAGATAATGATCTAAAATTTCAATAGAGAGAAGTACTAAAAGAAAGCATGATTCTGGAGCATATATTCTCCAAACACTCCTTTGGTTTTCAGACCCTCTAAAGAACATGAGTATCCTTTGTTTTACTGCTGCTGTGCCCCTGATCAAATGGTTGTTGGCTTAATTTTCATTTCATCAAGGCTTACACATTTACTAATCTATTTTCACTGCCACTCTAACTTGTAATATTTGATAAGCTTTGCTGGTAGGGCCAAATCTATTCTAATTATGTTTAGTGGTTTCAAAATCTCTTCAACCTCCTCAAGCTGCTTCTTTTTCAGTTAATAATTTTTTTGAAATATCCATTTAATGCATCTGGAAAACTTTATATTTCAATTTATGAGCATATGTTTACATAAACTTAGAAGTGACTTCTTCCAGTTTATTCAATGTAAGTAGTTCATAGTTATATCAATGAATCCCAGAGATTCATGGTACAAATAGTTTTTACTGCATCTTTTAAAAGTATTGAATATATTGAAACATTGAGTATGTTATGTACTGGCTACTTACAATATGAATTGCTGTGGTGGAAAATCTGTCATAATAGTGATTGTTACATGATGCTATTTTTGCCTGTTAGGTTGGCAGGAACTATGGCAGCACTTATTGAAAAACATGAACCTTCTTCAGTTAGAAAATTTCTACTCTCAGTTCAGCGTGGGATACGTCATGTAATACGGTCTACTCCAGGCATATTTGTGCAGAAATGTAAGAAGATGCAATTATTTGTTGGTTAGTTAAATACTGTTTACATTTGATGGAAGTGAATAAGTGTAAGTTCAAGTTATTTCATTCAAAAGGTGAGAATTTAAATTAAAAAACCAAACCTTTTGACTAACTGCTGTAGTTATCATCAGAGTAAAAAAATTGATGATGACTAGTAAGTATTCTGTAACTAGCAAGAATGTATATGTAACAATTCAATGAAGCAACCAAGCATGATTGTTTAACTGCAGATGAAGTTGGCCTTGTATGTTTTCTGCAGTTTCAGATCATTAGGTGATTCTTCACCATGAAAGTCTATTTTATTTTATTTTAATTGAATTTAACTCTGAGCAATATTTTGATAGTTTATTTTGTCAAACTACTTTCAACCTTTCTAACTATAGTTGGCTGACTTCAGTACTTTTCATTTCATGTTCTGAAGTTTAACGTTATTGCTAAAGTTAACCTTTACTAAATAATCTTTTAGTCTATTTATCAATTTGATAAAATCAATAATTTGTCCTTAACTTAGTTAAAAAATGTTCGTAAAAGAAATTGATTGACAGAAACCCGTCATTAACTTCCCGCATGAAATTTGCCTTGAGTCTTTGTCGTTCCTGTCAAGTAAAATACTAAGAAATGGCCAAAATTTAACAGGTATTCTTCAAGGAAATTTGAACAAGTCGTAAATTAACTCTATGTTACAATTGCTTGCCGAGTCAATACTGATTATAAAAAGCATGGATTACAGCTTTTAATCTTTTTTTAGTATCAACAGCATTGCATATTTTATCTTGCTGTTGCTCAAGCATTCTGAACAGTACTTGGTCTTCATGGCAAAGATGGTTTTTTTCTCAGCTTAAATTGCTCTGGAGACATATCACAGGTAAACTATTCTGCGCAAAATATTTGTCGTTCATCAGTATAATTTATAATTTTCATGTATAGCTTAACCAAGTGGGGAAAAGGATTTTCTGGGCTTTGTTCGGTTGTGGTTATGGTTCGTCAATTGTTTCCACTATTACTCCCTCCCGCACTTGTTTGGGGAAATTTAACGCCATCTAGAACTTCGTACAGGCCAAACTCTAAAAAGTACTGTTGTATGTAATAGATCATACACGAGAAGGAGTGCTTGATCTGATATCCAAACACCAAGAAATGAGTCGAAAAACGAGGCGATAGCCGAGTTTTTTAGCCGACTTTGAGGTGTTTGGAAATCAGACCAAACACGACTTCCGAGTGTATGATATGGCTTCTCAAACGAATCCGTATTTAAGGAGAAAATCGGGTGTAAAGTTGTCGAAATTTTTTGCTAATTAAGAGCGCATATACAAACGTCGTCTCGGTACTGATTTCTTTTGGTTTTTTTCTTGTGAGTTATTAATGAGTTTGAGTGGTGTAAATCCAACATAAGTCCCATTAAAACAGAATTAACTTAAATATAGTAACTGATATGTGAGTAAATTCACTGATGTTAAAGTGATATTCGTAGAAATTGATATTACTAAAGTAACTGATATACCACTAATCGTGGAACTCATACTTTATTTACGGCTTTTAAACAGCCACTATGATTCTATTTTAACTGTTTCTTTTCCACAAATACTGCAGGTTCTTCTGTGAAAGATCTTCATTTCCTTGGTGTAGCAGTAGCGTTACTTCTAATTCATAAAGTTCAAACTCTGCTTTCCGTAAGTTTCTCTTCATGTTGCATGAGTGCGAGGTTACTTGATGACAACAGACCATATGCACAATGACGACGTAGAGGCTAAGGGGCTGCGGCCCCCAATATTTTGCCCCACATGGGTTGAGATTAAATGAGAAATAGATCTTTGGCCTAAAAAGTTTAAAAGCCCTTTGTAAATACCATGGCATGGAGACGCTAGGGATGAGGACCAAACCTCGTGCTCAGTGTTTTCTGCACTCCCTTCTGCAAGAACCATGCTATTTTTTTGACCAGTAACATTACAATATAAATGGTCATTTTGGTCAATATAAATTGTCATCACATGGTAATATGATTTTCTTCATGTAATCTAAATTTCTTTCCAAGTTCTTCGTTTATAATCTTTCAATTTTTTGAAGGGGGCGTGGTGCAGACACCCTAACGAAGCCCCCCAAAGTTGTACTGCGTCGTACGCCCCTGAACGACGTGAAAGCACCTCAACCAGAAATCTTTGCCAGCAATCTACCTTATTCAAATTTTTATTCCCTCCTGAGAATTAAAAGATAGATAGCAAGATTTTCTTTACAAGAGAAGACCCTCGTTGATTTCTGGTTGTAACATGACGTCATGATTTAAATCGTCGGTAACATTTCCAGACTTCAGTAAACAAAATTACTGAAATGATAGCTGATGAAGTTTGTGAAGTAGAACTACCTAAAGAGGGAAGACGGTGAAATTTTAAGCGAAGGTTATGTTTCGAGTGGAACACTATGTAGTTCTTTTCGGTGAAATGTCATCCTCTTTTTTCTTTCTTTGCAACACATTTTTGCTGCCTTCAACTTGTTGCATTATGCTTCGTAATCCTTCGCAATTTTCATGTTTAACCTCGAGTTTAGTATTCGGGCGTCGAAAACAAGAAAATAAGTTAAAATTTAAATTATCTGGGTTTTCGGGTACGTGTTTTGATATTTTCTTTAAAATACATCACAAATGTTTTACAAATAAAATGCGTTCATTAAAAACAAAAATGTGTATAGCAATACCGGTTTCAATCAAGGCAGGTAAAAGATAACGAACTTCACATAAGGAGCTACTATTATAATAAAGAAGCTGCCAGAACACAAGAATTTCGAATTAATCGGACGCTGCTCTCAGTGTACCGGCGGTTATTTGTTGACGTCAGGTGTTGTTCAAAACGGAATAATTCTTGGTGAAGGCCAACCATAGAACAGATGACTAAATGACAAATTATTACCATGTTGCACCCGATTTGATCAGTGTAAACAAGCCAAGCTTTCTTTTCGTTGATCCTTTTCATTGTTCTTGAGGCTATAGAGCACTAACCCGATTTCCTTGTCTTTGTTATAGCCATACGACCAAATGAGTTTCAGTCACATTAAATGTCGAAGCATGGTAACAACTGCTGTAGAAAACAACCGACGACAACAGTTGGTTGGCCAGGATTTTGAATCAGAATTTTAAAGGTTATCAGAGCCTTTTTAGGCTAACCAAAGGATTATGAGAATCCACGTTATTATTTAATGGTAAAATAAAGTTTAGTGACGAGTGGCGTTACCGACTTGCGTCTATTCATCATGTAATTAAATTATAGAACTCGCGCTGAGCAGTTGATCGGGACTGAGTTCTTGGGGAATGTCCTGAAATAGCGGAGGTCTATTGGGTGGTTGTTCTTACCACTACAAGACTAAATAAAACAAAGTGTTTGAGATACAACGAACAGTGGATCATTTAAAGTACCAGTAAGACCAAAAATGGCAGTACTTATTTAGATTTTATTTGGTAGTACGTTTGAATTGAGGATGAATAACTCACTTAGACAATATCTCATGTTGTTCCAAAGATATTCAGGTTTTTGAAACATGCAAATTAGTTGCCGTGACGTCATCTACGAACTTGATAAAAATCACAAAATGGGAATTGTGTATTCAACTATTACTGTAAATATTGCAGTGTACCATTCTTATTAGCATATGTCTAGAAACGTTATGTACTTTCTAAGAGGTATTTCAAGGGATATTTGTCCATTTGGGAGTTTGTGTGAGTAGATGCTGTCGTGAGACATGTAATTTGCATATTTCAAAAACCCGAATATATGTGGAACAAGATGAGATCTTGACTAAGGAAGAATGCTATTGTACCTCTCTTCGAAAATACTTTCAAATTAAATTAAAAATTGGGATAGTTAATTTTCCCGTCCTACTACCCCTAACGGTGACGGATACTTCAAAGATACATTTTTGGTATAGCAAAGGTTGCAAAAACATCAGAGGTGCTACTTAAAATTTGGAGGTGGTCAAAAGCCTTGGTATAGTGATCAACGTATTGTAGACCCTATACATGTAAGCACTGCGAAACAACTAACCATGCGTGAAGAGTTAGAAATTTTGCTCGAGCAGGCTCGAAATTTAGGACATCTTGTGAAATAACTGAAGCATTACAAATTCACAGCACGGCTAATGAAAGATCAGAGAAAGATTAAAAGCGTTAAGCAATCTTACCGAAGTCTGGTTCACGCACCCCGTTATTTTGAATCACTGCGAGTTCCTTTAGTCGTCAAGGTTTTGAAGAGCTAAACGGTACCAGGCCTAGTTCCGATAAACTGAGTTTTTTGTTTCGATAATGACTGTATGGCTGCACGATCATACAAAACTACTCATTGGATGAAATTTTGAGATTCCTGAAAGTGGAATGTACATGGAATTTCATGCGGATATTTGAAGCCCAATGGCCATTGCAGATAAAGATCTTAAGACTTTCACACAAGATTTTAAAGTTGAAAAAGTTGCAAAAAATACCATCCGGAACAAAGAGAACCTTTGACCAAGTTAAATGTTGAACGACAGTAATAAGTGCAAGTGAATGAATGAGAATAGCCAAATAAATATTATCTTCTTTAGACTTTAGAGCATTTTTAATTGAAATTTGTAGAATTGGATCGGGTGAGAGAATTTTTCAGAGTGAGGCATGTTTGTGCCTTCCTATTGTTGTCAGTCGTCAAATGTTAAAGTGATCGGATGTTGCCTGAAATTATCGGGGAGTGTGGTAGGAAGTAATCTTTACACAATTTTCAGCGTGTGAGTTGTGGTGGAACAATTTAACTAGTGGAAAATAGCGCATTGTGCTTCGGTAGAATGGCGTTTTTAAAACCGTTGTTTCTGTTAGAGTACGAAGTAACGAAAGCTATTTCCTCTTTATTTCAAAAAATAACTGTCATTTATTTCTCTGTTTGTTTATATAAAGTAAAAGTGACGTCAGCCGAGTCTGTATGGTAAATTGTCCAATCAAAGCATCCGTGGTGTCTTTTTAAGTGAAAGTTGTATACCATGTTACCATGACCGATGTGTTTCAACGATGTACCGATCTGAGGGCGAAACACCGACGTATTAGATGTATAACCGACTTATCGTTTGGTGAAGACAGGGTTTTCAAGAAAACGTGACATTAAACAGGTTTGACAGAGTTGTCATTTAATGTCTTGTAGCGCTTGCGTGTTACGTTTGAATATTCTTCATTTTTTTAAACTTTGTGCCGATGATTTGAAAGTTAGTTTTTGAAGAGTAATGGATTTTACTCTTGAAAATGGTGGACTTTTAAGACATTTGCAGGTCGATATCTACTTGTCTTACCTCACTAAATTACAACTCTCTCAAACTGTTTTAATGTTATGCATTTTGTTGAAAACTGTATCCTAATGAATCCTTTGATCAATCCTCTGTGTGCAAGACCCTTGTTCAATTTGTGTCGACGAGCATTTAAAAGGTGAAATGGATCGCCTTAAAGCTGTTTTAATAAATAACGGCTTTCCGAAGAAAGTAATGGACTCGTCAGTGGTTCCGCCAAGACCGAAGCCAACTAATCATGAAGATGCGCCTTCGGTGTGTTTACCGTACATAGGACCAGCGTCTCATAAGATTGAGCGAATTCTCTGTCGTGCT
>JBAHVQ010000408.1:375225-390738 GCA_036872915.1 Nanipora kamurai | reverse complement strand
TGCGAAAAAGGGCAACTAGAAAAATCTGCTGTAGCTAAACACGGGTGGGAATTCGACCATCAAATAAAATGGGAAGACTCTTCGCTTCTAGCTACTGACAGTCATTACTTCAGCCGTAGAATGAGAGAATCCATAGAAATACCAAGAAATCCTACGATTTACCAAGAAGGACAAACTGAACAGCACATGGACGGCTCTGTTCGGTTAAATTCTTTTACTCAGTTGTCTTTAGTTTTAATTAAATTTGGAGTGTTGCTGTCTTGCGTGATTTTTAATTAGTTGTTTCGTATTTATGACGCGAGCCAACGGGCCATTGGCAATTGCTCTGAATAAGTCCTGAGTCAACAGGTCGAAAGCTTAGCATTGAAATAAAACGTGGTGCTCCACAAACTATACATAGTATAACTGTATCCTAAACTGCACGAAACGGTGGTATAAATGGTAACGCCCTGCTAGTTTTTAATTACAAATTTTACATTGAATTCACGTGGTATTTGCCACAAACTGCTGTAACTCGGCAAAGTTAAATCGTAGCAGAAAGCTTTTGATAAACTTTGACCGTATTTCTAATTTATTTTTATTAAAGTAACGTCATTTTGATCAATACACTACAATGGAAACTCCGTAGAATTAAAAATGATTTCTATTTACGGAGTTTCCATTGTATTGTATTTAATCAAAATACTCAGTGGTTACTAAAACTTTTGGCCAAAAGTTTTGATCAATCCTCCGTAAATTTCCTTAAATATGGGAACAAAATCTAGCTCCATTGCATTCAACTGCTCAGTGTTTGAAAATTGGAGGACGAACTCTTATTCGCACTTGATGAGATAAAAATCCTTGCTCGATGAGCTTTTCACTACGCTTGAATCACAAGTTAACTATTTGATGGCTTCTAAAGGCGTCCAAGCAAAGTAAATAGTCAACAAAATGTCATTTGCCGGGGATCAGCCTCGTTTGCAAGTTGTAATAACTGCCATAACCAGGCAGTAGACAGAGAAACACAAGCATAGGTTACTCGACAAATTGACGCCCCATGGCCAGTCAGCAAACCTTGAACATCGAACATGAACTGATTAGAGAACAAAAATTACCGGTAAAACACGAGTTTTACCTCCTTTTTGTGCCAACAGCTGTAAGAGACATGCCTTGAGCCTGCTGAAAATGGTCATCTGAAGATTTCAAATATTGGAGTACTCTCGAAGGATAAATGTCCGCAGTCCCCAAAGGGCACTCCTAAAAACCCCTGAACTACCCTAACCAGGAATGTAATCTTTAAGCACTCTGAAATTAGGTAATTCTACAATCTGTTCTAAATGCGGCAGCTCTCCAAATTGCTAAGGTTCCCAAGCAGGTGCCCTAGTTACATTTCTGGCAAGCCACTTGCTCTGATGAAATTGGAGTGGGAAAATACTTGTGAACGGAGAAACCTCGAATTGAAACTTTATTAGATTCGAAGTTAATGGAAGATAGTGCTTCATACTCATAACATACTGCTAATCATTTATAGGTTAGCCGATGAGATTAAATTTTGTTTGTGTTTTTCAAATTTTCTTAAATCAATATATTGAACTATTGCAATAAATATTTACACTCCTGACTGTTAATTTAAAGATTTATCACATAGGAGGCCATATCTTTTTTACATCTTCCTGTTTAGATTCAGGAATCCATAGTAAAAAGGATTGCAACAAATAGTCCTTTTCTTCAGTCCACACTGTGTGCAGCCTCGTCTTGTCATCAACATCCTTGTTCATCAGCTGACTGAGAAGGGCCTCTGTTCTTGGCTGTAACTTTGCCCAGGGTTTAACCATAGAAGATGGCCGGCCAAGAAGATATTGCCTAAATGGAGCCAACTTGGGAGAGACCTCTCCTTCTAAGAAAAAGCGGGCGAACCATTTGTATTTCTCAACACATTTGGGATATTCCAGCTCTTGCGGTGGCAGATTCCAAACACGAGCTCCAAACGAAACATTCATATGACACTTAACAACTCCTTCTTCTGGGTCAAATCTAGGTGGAGGTTCGTTACCAGGTTTGGAAAATGAACAATGCTGTGGAACTAGAATGGCAAACCAGTCGGATTCAACGGCAGCTACACCTAAAAAAAAATAAATTGTGGACTAATTAGAACTCACACTGACATAATTACTATAGATGGTAAAGGTGTCTTTATTTGTACTGGATGACCTTAACACGACATTTTCTAAGTTTGATGAGCATTCAAGTCGATTGTTTAAACAGTTAAAAATTATTAAATTATTGATCTAATTAAAATTCAAATTGTTGTCCTTATGATGAAATTTCATCAATTACCTGCTATTTTATCGCAGTAAATCGTGTCCATAATTATAATACACGAGCTGCTGCAAAACAGTTTTATTGTCTCCCAAAAGTAAGAACAAACTACGGTTTGCTTAGCATTAGATTTCAAGGTCCAAAAGTACGGAATTCAATTCAAGATGAAATAAAAAAATCTACCTCAATAAAACAATTAAAAAACTAAAAGGAGATTTTTAAATGGATATTAGCCAATATAAAAACTAATTTAGGTAGATTATGCTTTCTCTAGAAGATTAGACTGCTCCCACCACTTGAATAACTATTTAGTCTAGTTAAGAATATCAAAGCCCAGCATATAATTTTGAATAAACGCATAATAATAAACACATGAGTTATTGAAAAAAAAAGTATTTTTAATTTAGCTGACGTTTCGTTGCTTGTCCTGCAACATCTTCAGAGGAAGTGATAAATTTACAAGGTGTTCTCGACTATATGATATTCTATTTACAATGACAGGAAGCAATTAACAGAAAAACTGGTGAAACCGGTGAATAATTAAATGTGAGATAAAGTGTATGCACGAGTGAATCCAGGTGTGTATGTGTCAGAAAACATATAACAAGGAAAAAATTAACAGTTAGAACAACGTTAAAGGAAGAGAACTGATCTTGGCATTGAGGGAAGGGTTTAACTTACAAATAAGTAGACTCACTCTGAGAAGGAGTTCAAAGTTAGAATAACAGGAGCTTAGAATAGAAAAATCAGTCAAAGAAACAGGGTGGCCAGTCTGTTTGTAGTGTGTTAAAACAGCAGATAAAGTGGTGAAGGAGATAGGCTTTCCTGTGTAAGCAGAAACTCCTATGTGTTCAGAAACACGCGCCTGTAAATGGTGAATAGTTTCACCGAAATACAATGACTCACAGCATTGACACTTGAATTTGTAAACTACACGGGATCTTATTCACCGGTCTCATCAGTCTTTCTGTTAATTATTTCCTGTCATTGTAAATAGAATATCATCTAGTTGAGAACACCTTGTAAATTTATCACTTCCTCTGAAGATGTTGCAGGACTAGCAATGAAACATCAGCTAAATTAAAAATACTTTTTTTTCAATAACTCATGTCTCTATTATTATGGGTTTATTCAAAATTATATAATGGGCTTTGATATTCCTAACAAGATTATGGTTTCTGCCTGGTTCCTAAATTGCTACTGTTTTGAATAACTACCTTTTCCAAGTGGCTTCTTGGCATTTTTAGCTATTTGGTTATTTCAAGAACCCACTACCCTATAAATTATGATCTGTTGGTATTAACTTTTACCACAACCGTGTACAAACAGTATGAAAAAGAGTTTCATGTATGACGGAGCACACCTTTGGAATTCTATTCCGAAAGAAATTAGAGAGAGCAAATCCCTTTTTGCCTTTCAAAGGCAAATTGCTAGTCACACTGATCATTGATGTAAGTACCTGTAAATACAGATTTCTATATATTAGCTCACACCATTAATTATGTTTTATCCTGTATATCTTTTATAACTCTGTAAATAGCTTAATAACTCATATTTTCCATGTATTTAACTCAAATTTTTGCACATGCCCCTCCCCGTGGAAATCAGCTTCAGTTGATGGGGTCAGTGAGACACATGGTAGACTTAAACTGGACAACACTCTTCTCGCATGTGACCAAGGTAACTTTCATCAGAATGTAATCAGGAATGTAAACCTAGTCACAGAGGTAAGAGAGCAACTCATCATAGGTACGGATGCATATTTGTAAAAAAGTCACTGTTAGGACTCACACACAGAACTCAAAATGATAATTTTTAACAATTTTTGGTTAGTTTGGCAGAGGTCAAACCCTTAGCAATGCAGAAAATCTATGCTAAATTTATTGCAGGTAAAGTCTAATTCAGTAAGTGAATCAAAGCTATTTGCTCTTGGTTTGTTCTTTTTGGCATTTTGGAATGGTGAACATAGATTTTCTAAAAAACTGCAATCCTTTCATGTTTATATTAAGGTAGTTTGCCTAAGATATACTTGCCTTTAACATAAAGTTTTGTTGTTTCCACAATTTCTTGGAATACAATGTATTCTGGCAAAGCACTAAATAGTGCAGACGTGGGATGAATAAACACAGGATCATCAGTTAAGTGACATTGGTAGGCATTTTTCATCTTTGAGTCTTCACATACTTGTGGTGACATTCGACGTGCCACATTATCACCGAAACATGCCAAGATGATTTGCCTTAAAATCTTTGTCTGCAACTCCGATGGGGGATTCATCATTGGATCAACAAATAACTGGGTATCAGGATTCACTGCATTGACTGCATTGGTTAACTGAACTCTCAATTTTCTTATTTCAATCATAGCTTTTTGTCGTAAACCACTGGAGTGACAAAATTTGGAGGAGCAACCAGAAAACTCGGATGCACCAACAGCACGCAACATCACCATGAAATCTCCAAGAAGTTGCAAGGTCCCACTACCTGCCCATCTCCTTCTTAACTGGGTAACTCTACTTTGTTGATCCTTTATTTCATCTTTATTTTTCATGCCATCTTGGTCTGCACTGTTCTGATAAAAAATCTCATTGACAGTAAGTGCTGCAACAATGACAACCACATACTGCAAGCATTGATTTTGGTGCCCCAAGCATAACATTTTGGCAAAACGTGGAGACACTGGAAACTTGGTCATGGTTTGGCCAAGAGAAGTGATTACAGTAGTAAAAAGACCTTTTCTGGTTTTCTTAGGCATTAATGCTCCTAAATCAAGCAGCAATCTTTCTGCAACTTCTAGCACTTTGGCATCGGGAGGTGTGGGGAAAGGAAAGTTGACAACTTTGTCAATATTAATTGCTTTCATTTGCAAGACTAAGTCCTCAACTGGTCTCCTAAGGATATCAGGTTGAGTGAAGTCTTCAAAATCATTGTTGAAAACAGCAGAAGAGTAGAGGCGATAGCAATGGCCAGGACCCATTCGACCAGCTCTTCCTGCTCTCTGATTAGCTGAAGCTTTGGAAGTCCAAGTTATCTTGAAAGATGAGACACCTGTCATCTTGTCATAGCATCTCCTCTTCACCATTCCTGCATCAACAACATACTTCACGTTCGGTATTGTCAGGGATGTTTCTGCAACATTTGTAGCAACAACACAAAACCTTGCTCCCTCAGGTGGGTTTTCAAAAACCTTTCTCTGCTTCTCACTGGACAGTAACGAATAGAGAGGAAGAACATACATGGGCGAGGATTTGTCAACTGCACCACAAAGTTCTGCGTCCTCCTCTGAGTCACTTGAGCTGACGTCCATCATCTTGCTTGATTCGCCGACATCTTCATCTTCCATTTCCTGATCAATGACTACTGCTCTTGGCACCACAGAGTAATCATCTAGATTAATTCCAGCCTTTTTTTCATTTTCCTTTTGCTTTCTAGGTAATGGTAAACATTTCTTCTTATATGGAAAAGTGTTCCTCAATTTCTTACAAAGAGAATGAATTTCATTCTGCCCTGTAAGAAACACTAGTATGCCACCATCTGGAAGTGTCTGGTGAATCTTGGTCACCTTCCTAAAAGCTTCACTGACATAATCATCAGGAGTACGCTTATTGAAATGAATTGTGACTGGAAACTGGCGAGCATCAACTTTAACTACAGGTGGCATAGGGCTGAAGAGAACTTCGTTGTTAGTGAAATCTTCCACTCTTAGTGTTGCAGACATGATAATCAACTTCAAAATGTTTCCTTGTTTCTTTCTCAGAAGAACAATCCTTGACAACAAACCAATAAGGATATCTGTATAAACACTGCGTTCATGAGCTTCATCTATGACAATAACAGAATAGCAGGAGAGAAGGAAGTCGTTTTCAACCTCTCTAAGCAACACTCCATCAGTCATAAACTTTAGGCAAGTTTCAGATGATGTGTTACCCTCAAACCTAATCTGGTAAGACACTTTGCTTCTTGGCATATTCATTTCAAATGCAACTCGCTGGGACATATTTACTGCTGCAACCCTCCTTGGTTCAGTGATACCAATTGTCCCATGAACAGCATAACCTGCTTCATATAGAAACTGAGGTACTTGGGTTGTTTTCCCACTACCTGTTTCTCCAACTAAAATAACTGTTTCATTATTTTTAATTGTTTCCATGATTACTTGCTCTTCACCCAGGATAGGAAGTTGCAAGCGAGCAGCTTGAATTGTAGGATCCCGTTTCACTTCTACAAATACAGGAGGGGTTGATATGTTTTGGGCCTCTTTACTGAAAGCATAATTTGAATTGGTAACTTTATCTGTAGGAGTTACTTCTTGTACAATTGCTGAATCACCTGGCTGTCTTAAACTTGTAACACATTCCTTTTCTTTCACCCTAAGTGTACATGGTTCTGGAGTATGGGAAATGTCAGTTGTTTCCTGACAACCTTTATCCTCTTGTTTGATGTCTCTTTCATCTTCGCTTTCATCCTCACAATTGCCAACATCTCCAGTTTCTTCTTCTTCATCTTCAGAATTTTCATCGTTCTTTATGTCACTCTTTTGCTTCATTTCTTTCATTTTCTTCCTCAATCGTTCTCTTTTCCCTTTCTTCCTACCTCTTTTAACCAGAGATTGCAACTCAATATCTTTGTTACAAAGTTCAGGTAATTTTCTTTTAAGAGTAGCACTGCTGACTTGACCTAATCGACTTGATGAACTGTATTGTGAAATCTCCTCTTCAGCTACAGACGATGCTGCCAATTTCTTTAAAACGTCTGCACGTTTAGCTTTTTTCTTTTTAGATTCAACAACTTTTTCCAGACGTTTCCGTTCCTTCTTGCTCAGCTTCCTCCTTTCGATCGGTTGGTGATAAACTTTAGTCTCCTTATCCGCTCTCTTTGAAGGTAAGACTAGAAGATTGCTTCCTTTAAGCGAGCTGCCATAACTCAAGTTATCATTTTCAGTCGACTTGAGACATTTCACTTCGGTTTCATTACCCGTTTTATCCTGATGGCTATCTTCATTGGTAGATCGAGACAGTCGTGCTTTCCAATTGTGCCGTTTACGAAGTCTACCCATATTCCAAATAACTGGGCATGCAACTGAAATTACTTAAAATAAGCCACAATTTCTGCAGCCACGTGAATGTGAAACAACCGCCATGTTTGAAACGTTAACGTACAGTTGACATTGCGGGCACATGACAGTCATGTGCAGTGCCGTTTTGGAACCACGTTATCTAAGATGGACGCCGATTTATACGATGAATTTGGAAACTACATTGGTCCTGATTTGGCAAGTGACGAAGAAAGCGGTGAAGAGGAATGGGAAAAGGATGAAGATCGTGATGAATTAGAGGTAGCTGTTAAATTTGGCTCATAGTTTAGGAAAGTTTGCCATCGCTGATAGTTTGCGAAATTTTGCATAAAACATTCAATGAACCGACGTAAGACCGTAGACGAGATACACGAAACTGCTGAAATAACTGTTTGACTGTCAGACCACAGCCGACGACACTGATTATATCGGCTTAAAAAAACCCCCGAATAATGAATTTCCAAGTCTCATGCCCCGTGCTATTAAGTCTGTCGTGTGACCATAAATCATAAATGTGTGCTGTGCAAGCTGGCTCAGGGTGCATTCCATGTTACTGTCATGCTAGAGGTATTCCAAAGCATTTGCAGTCGTAGACCAAGATTGTATACTGAACAATTTTTGTGGCAGTCGTCCATGCCATAGAATGGAGATGAAACCCAATGGTAGAAAAGATAATGTTACCTTATCTACACACCTCCAGATGGGAAACTTTGTAACATGTGCACAGAAAAACTTTTCAGTTCCATAGCTGTTAATACCTAATGCATAATGTGATGATATTGTAGAAATATTGCTTTCAATGTCAGTTGATGAGTCAAAAAGCAATTGTATTGGAAATTAGAGTGGTTGCAGAATTCAAATCTCCTGCTATTAAGAAATACAGTATACCAATAAAAAATATTGCAGACAAATTTGATCTAATTTTTGTGTGGTCAAGCCTTAATTTTACAACTCCTTGTGATAATTTATGACCACCTGTCATTTAGTTAAATTGTACAATGGTATCTGCATTGAGTGACAACATTTTTTTACTAGTAAAGAGTTAAAGTGATAGTTTTTAACCAGGGTATGAGGTTTGAGATTTTCTTCAGTATCCAGGTTGGATACAGTATCCATCAGGCTGTGACAATCTGGTATCCCACTTTGAAAGACGGTATCCCATGTTTGGATACTTGGTGATCCATACTGCAGTATCGAAACAAGACTGAGTAACCTAAGTAATGACACACATAATTTGCCAAATTAATAATTTCCAATTTTGTTTACATTGCGTGATAAGTAAAATTTTGACTTCACTTGGTGTTAAGAAGTCCACCACCTAGAGGAGCCAAATTGCAAATGAGTTGGCTGTTTAAATACTAAACTGCACCAAAAGAGGGATGAAAATAAAAGACTTCAACATTACAACTATTGACTTTCTTTGATGTTGTCTACATTACAAATTCAATAGACACTCATCCTGCCTATAAACTTATACCATTTGAAAGAATGTCAAATTCTGCGAATGATCAGTGAATGATCAGGAACAAGACATGGCCGCAAATGACTGATTTAATGGTGATATTATATTTGAGTACATACTAAAAGGCTAGATTTGATGTTTACCTAAATTATCTGTGGAGATAACCAGCTTTTAAAACTTATACATTTAACAACAGCATTAAATTCTGTTCAAAAATATGAATAAGAAAATGTTGTCTTTAATACCAGCAATTTGAAAGCAAATTATGATTGTGTGGAGTCTAATGACTTTGGCAATATCCCTTTGATCAGAGGCAGTTTGAATCATCTGACCAATTGCCTGGCAGGTTCACAGAATTTGCAGGATGATTCCAATTCTACCTCAATTTTGAAATTTTCATGGTATCCTGTCAGGATACTGAGCATGTGACATGTAGTATCCAAATTTAAAATCTGGTATCCTGTGGATGTTGGGATACTGGAAATCTCATGAATTGTTAACCTTTTACTAGACAGGTATTCAGGGACAAGGGAAAGTCTTCCCTTGGCAAGTAAAATTGGTATTGGCCAGAATAAAATTAATATGTTGAATGGCAACAGTGCCTGGTAAAGGGTTAAGGAAGTGTTTGACACATGTTTTAATTTATAGTCATATTAGCTGCAACCTACTGTACTTCTTTCTGTATGAACAGCCCTATTGTTTACCTGTTAAAACTTATAAGAATGTGTGGTTATCAGTTGAGAAGGTTGTTGACAAAGGAAATTTTAGAACCAGAAAAAACTTTAGAATCTTGACATACAACAACTATAAACAAAGCCAACTATAATTTAAAACAACTTGCTGGACCATGTTGATACCAACTCATCCATGTGCAACAATTTATTCCATCACATATATTTAATCATATATATATATATATATATATTATATTATATATTATATATATATTATATATAATGTATATATATATGTGTGTATATATATGTATATATGTATATATATATGTATATATATATATATATATATGTATATATATATATGTATATATATATGTATGTATGTATATATATATATATGTATATACAAACAACCAGAGGAGGTCTTGAGTTACTTCATTTATTTCTTATCACCGCAAATTTGTTTTGTATGATGAGCAGAGCTGCCTTATTGCTGCAGCTTGAAAAAGTGTAATCTATGTTTGCACAAAAAGGTCATGATAATATGTCAACCACAACTAGCCATGCTTAACTGTAGAAAGGAACTTGTCACAACTTGCAGACACAGGAAGAAACATTTATTATGCCACTAATTTATGCTAGCATCATGCATGATGTAGTCAGCGCATATCAGGTTTCATAGAGATCTACAATTTATTATCACCTGACGAGTGTGGTGAGCTCTGCTTGTCATATGAAACAAACTTGTAGTGAGTAGAAATAAATGAAGTAATTCAAGACTGCCTCTATTGCCTCTAATGCCTCTAAGGTAACTGCTATTTACAGTCACCTTTGATGCCTCACAAATGTGGGACATCAAAGCCATTTGCCAGAGTGCTCTAACTGCAAGCAGTGAGCGTGTGCACAGTGCAAAGCGGCAATGACTCATCCTGTAGAGCGCTCAATATGACCTAAAAGCCATAGAGTGATATCTAAGTACAGATGGAACTGTATATCGATTGACCAGGCGGCAATCGTAATCTTAGTATGAATATCAATGCCCAGTATTAATGCAACATCTTTGCACTCATGTAATTATTATTTCTCTGAAGATGTTGTGTTAACAATGAAACATTAGAATCTTTAATAAATATTATGAATTCATTTGTGTTTTACTTACTGTGATGGCTTTTGTCAAAATATTATGCTGGACATTGATATTTGTACTAATATATATATATATAAGCCCAGCTGTTATGTAAACGGTAGTAATGTTTTTTTGTCAATTGTCATGAAAAATTCATACATAAGCCACATTGTCATCACTAAAGCAAAGGATGCTAACTGTTGATACAACATATTTTTAATATTACAACATCGAAAATTTTGCTGATATATACTGTTAATGCTTGTTTTAGCGCTGGAGCGCTTATTAAATTTTTCTGATCCTGAGTTTGGCGCTTAATCGGGAGCAGCGCTTAACTGGGAGTGGCGCTTATTAAATAATTTTAGACTAAAGGTTCACCCCAAAAATTTTTCAACGAATATAATGTCACTTTGGTGCATATAATAAGAATAGAAGGTCAATTATATCTTTTTATTTATAACTGGAATTATAGAATATCAGTGTCCTCCTCATCATCGTCATCTTGATTGCTATCTACCCATAAATCAGAACGAGAAGCATCTTCGAATATCGGAAGTTAACGGCGCGCTAGCCAAATGCAGTAAACATCAAGCTTAACCACTCTATTACCCCTGATTAAGCACTGCACTATAGTTGCACAGTTGCGGTGCTTAATCAGGAGCAGTGCTTATTAAATTTTTCTGATCCTGGGAGCGGCGCTTAATCGGGAGCAGTGCTAAAATGAGCATTTACGGTAATTTAATTCTTACAATAAACTTTTTAACAACTTTAAATAGTACATGTACCTGTATATACATTTTCAAACAAAAATGACATTTACAAATGACTGGTAGTTGAAAGCTTGTTCATTAAAAGTATTTTGATCAGAGAATATATTTCTCTCTATGACTATGGTCACAATGATGTTAGTTGTTACTCCGAGTGACGAACCATACTGGACAAGTAGAGAAAACTCTACTTGGCCCAGCAGGGATTCAAACCCATGACCTTTGGTTTACTAGTCCGACACTCTAACAACTGAGCCACTGGTCAAGTTGGGAGCTGGTAGTGAAATTGATGTTACTTCGGCTCTTGATATTTCGAAACACAATTTAGTTTCTTCCATATCGGGTCATTTAAATCCAATCTGATTAATCAGATTGACCTGTGGCTCAGTTGGTAGAGTGTTGGACTAGTAAACCAAAGGTCGCAGGTTCGAATCCCTGCCAGGCCAAGTCGAGTTTTCTCTACTTGTCCGGTATGGTTTGTCACTCGGAGTAGCAACTACATCATTATATACTAGTTTCTTTGATATTGGGATATTTAAATCCTGTCTGATTAAAATGGCTTGAGTAGAAGAATGAACTCGTGTGGAGAATAATGATGTTAGTTGTTATTCCTGGTGATGAACCATACCGGACAAGTAGACAAAACTCTACTTTAACTATGGTATGGTTCATCACTTGGAGTAATGACTATGGTAACATCATTATTCTCCACCCGAGTTCATTCTTCTACTCAAGACTATGATCATCTTCAGCAAATTGCCTCAGAGGGGGATAAGAATTTATTTACCAGTACCCATACACCTAAATGAATTTATGTAAAATTATGAAAAGTCACTAAAAATGTATCATTAATTATCAAAAATTATTATCAATAATTGATCAAAAATTAAAACAAGGGATCGTGGATACTATGCTACATTTCAAGAAATGCTCACTGATGCCAGCTTGCCAAACGGTTAATGATTTTAATATTTTCAAAATTAAACCAGTGTTTTGTGGCACAAGGATGTACTGCAACCAAAGCGCTAATTGTTAACACTTTGCAATTAATTAATGGTTTGCAATTTCCAAATGAAAATCCATAGTTTTGAAAGCTTAAAATGAATTATTTTGCAAATGCACATTGCATTTTGTTTATCATTAAATATATAAAATTTGCTTTTTCACTGGGGATTTCCACTTGGTTGCCTTTGATAAAAATACAAAGCCTTGTCATGAAATTTCAACTAATTTGACCTCAAATATAATAACAACAGGCCTGAACATTGGAAAAAACATCAATTTATGTATTCAACCTTGCCTTATCAGTAATACTTTTTTTTTCAACATCCTGCCACCAGTCATATTACTTCCATATAGATTATAGCAAATTTGAGTGCTAAGTCTTTAATTGGCCCAAGTTACAGTAATTGGTTCACCTTCTTACTGTTTTTGAAAGCAATATTTACATGCAAACTTGAGGGATAAGAATACTTAAATACCAACAAAAATTTTGCAAATACCCTTTGGATTTCTAATTTGAACCCTATGATAAGAAGCACCCTTTTGTGTTCTCTAGTTAGTCTCTAAAAGCATGTGCTGTTTGTCCTGTACCAGTATAAATCCACCATTACACGACAATGATTACATTCTCAAACCATGTATCTGTCCACCATTTAGGTGAAATTTGAAGGGTGATCACAGTCATCTCCATCAAGGATTTGCACAATTTCCATGCTATCATTGGAAATAGCTATTTTTTCATAAAGAGTCTGAACACAGTTAATGTGTTTCACTCCTTGTGCTTCCCATGAACATAACTTTATAGACAGATAAAGATATAAAGATAAATATAGAAATTTTATTACAGTATGTTAGCTGATTTTTAAGTGGGGCATACATACATTAAGAATTATATACAAGAAATTACATTCATTGCATATTATAACTTCATCATTTAATTTGCTACATTACAGATTAAAACAAAAGGGATAGATCTTATACAATTGCAATAACAGAAAAATATAATAACAGTTTGTGAATTGTTATAAAGGAATGTGAGCAGCAAGTTTACGTTTAAAAACTAGGACAGACTTTCTTAATGTGGATGACAAAGAATTCCACACTTTAGCTCCACTGTAATTAAAACTCCTCTTCAAATTTTCTGTTCTGGAAAGTGGCAACTGAAGAGAAGTTAGGGAACCCCTCAGGCCACAGACTTTGGAGTTGTTGAAGCTTGAATGTTAGCTAAAAATCTAGCCATTGAAGAAATGTCAGTCAAAAACTCCTGAAATGTTGAAGTAAAAATTGTTTTTGAGTATTTATTAAATGTTAAATTGTCTGGTTTAAAGGATGATGACCAAGCAGATGATCAGATGGATCAAGATGATGATACACAGATGCAAGTGGTTTTGCATGAGGTAATAATACTATGCATTTAATTTTTCTGCTAATATTTTTCATATTAAATGATTGTTTACTGTAACTTGTGGAAAAATGTTTTGGAAGTGTATTTTGTTTGTTTTGTTTGTGAACATTTTTTTTGTTACTTAGGACAAGAAATATTACCCCACTGCACAAGAAGTATATGGACCAGAAGTTGAGGTATTCTATTCTATTGGCCACAGAAATAAAATAAGATGTTAATACAAGTGAAAATTGCTGAAATAATTATGAATTTAGCAATTAGTGTAATAACAACAATTCACCAAACCAAATTTGCTTATCCCTATTAATTACATTTAAGATTATAAAATTTATTGTTGAGATTACTATATAGTTTTAAGAGTTATGTTTATTTATAATATTATTATAAAATATATTTTGTATACATGCACCTTACAGTTATATTATAAAGTTTAGCATCTATCATGACTTCTGAAGAAAAAAACATTGCATGTTTTTTTTTATTTACCTTGCAGCTATTGTCTCTGAACATTAGGTACCAGAAAATGAGTTTTGTTGTATGCAAAAGTGGGTTATTGATTTTCAGTTGAGATATCAGATTCTGATATGCTGGTATGCAAAGAGGATACCAATGAAAAATTTAATTTTGCTCTAACAGCTGTCAAAATTGAATATCTTAGTGTACCGGTACTTTGAAACTTTTGAAGGCTCTTGTATGGAGTGTGTGTGTGTGTGTGTGTGTGAGTGTGTGAGAGAGAGGACAAAAAGAGAGAGAACACACTAAAAAATTCTATTTCAGAATCATCCTCAGGGTGATATGAAACAATAAATTCACAATTAACCTACACTGCTGAAGTCAACTGAAAAAGTTGACTCAAGTGCGATTTGAACTTGCACCTTCATGAATCCAGTCTGCCACTCTACCTGTTGAGCTATCAAACCTACAGGGATTGGAGGCGAGTTATTATCTAACATAAGTGAATGAGATATTCTTGCAACAACTTAATGCTCTCAATGATAATAATGCTATATCCTCATGGACAGTGTTAAGTTGTCGTGAGAATATCAAGTTGTTGTGCACTTAAGTTGGATAATAACAGGTAGAGCAGTGGACTGGATTCCTAAAGGTGCAAGTTCAAATTCCACTTGGGTCAACTTTTTCAGTTGACTTCAGCAGTGTAGGTTAATTGTGAATTTATTGTTTCATACTAAAAAATTAACTTTATCATTCTATTACACAGCAACTGCGATAAAATATGTTCTTAATAAGTAATCAGTAGGTAGACATTATTTTTACTTGAATGGTATTAAACTTTTAGACAATTGTACAAGAGGAAGATACACAACCATTAACTGGTATGTTGAATATGTAATTCAAGAAATCAAATTTATAAATGCAGTTCTGTGCCCCTCTTATTACAGACTAAATGCTCCCAAAGCTTATTGAATGTAGTAAAGAAAACTGACTTATTAAAGTTGATAGTAATTATTTTACAGATGACTCTAAGTTGTGATTCAATTCTATTTCAGAATCATCGTCAGGGTAATATGAAACGATAAATTCACATTTAACCTACACTGCTGAAGTCAACTGAAAAAGTTGACTCGAGCGAGAAATGAACTCACACCTTCAGGAGTCCGGTCCGCCGCTCTACCTGTTGAGCTATCGAGTCTACAGGGATTGGAGACGAGTTATTATCCAACTTAAGTGTACGAGATATTCTC
>JBAHVQ010000408.1:360058-375125 GCA_036872915.1 Nanipora kamurai | reverse complement strand
CTTTTTCTTTTGTTGAAGAAATAATCAACTTAGACCTCAATAACAATTTTCTAATATCTTTCGATGTAGAAAGTCTTTTTACTAACATTCCCTTACAAGAAACTATTAACATTGCTGTAAATTTAATTTTCGATTACAACCCTAACTTTCCAATCAACAGAAAAGATCTCAAACAATCGTTTCTATTTGCTACATCACAGACCCATTTTTTATTTGATGGCTTATTTTATGATCAAGTTGACGGAGTAGCTATGGTTCTCCCTTAGCGCCAGTACTAGCCAACCTCTTCGTGGGTTACTATGAGCAACTTTTGTTAGAAAATTACGACGGAGCCAGTGTTTTATTTTATCGTAGATATGTTGACGACACCTTTCGCGTATTTCACATTGAGAACGACGCGATACTATTTCTCGATTATTTAAACCGTCAACATGTTAACATCAAATTTACTTTTGAAAAGGAGAAAAATGGTAACTTCCATTCTTGGATATTTTGGTAACCAAATCTACAAACACCTGCACTACGACTACTTTTCAGTTTCTTGAAAAGAAAGAGTTTCGCCCATGAATTATAAGATAGGACTGATAAAAACACTAATTGATAGGACCCGTAAAATAAATAACACAGAAACCGGCTTCAAAGAAGACCTCAACAAACTTATTTTTACTCTTAAACGTAACTCATTTCCTTTCCGCATAATAGAAAAAGTCATCAGGAAATACAATGAAGAACGAAGCCATTCTGACCAAACAAAACACAGAGAAGATGACAAACGAAATACACGCTACTTCAAACTACCTTACACCGGTTTTTACTCAAAAATAACACAACGCAAACTCAAGTCACTTACACAACGGTTATGCACCGACTTAGAGATCACACCTGTCTTTTCATCATACAAAATTAAGAATCTTTTTAGTTTTAAAGACCCGATTCCTGGAGAGCTTAAATCTTATGTGGTATATCAGTTTACTTGTGCGGGATGTAATTCCCGTTACATTGGCTAAACCACTCGTCATCTCACCACTCGGATTAATGAGCACACACAAACTGACAAACATTCCCACATATTCAAACACCTTCAAAAATCCTCTGCTTGCAAACGTCAGTATAACTCCTCATGTTTTAAAATCATAGACTCCGATAAATCTGTCTTTTCTCTTAAATTCAAAGAAGCGCTACATATTAATAAACTCAAGCCCGAACTTAATGTTCAAGTCCATCATCTCAACACCATGTTTAGCTTATAAATTCTTTTTCTTTATTTATTTTTCCATTCCTCTTCTTAACTGTTCTTATCCACCACCCTTCATTAACAATTCTACATCTCGCCGTCAACGCCTACCACCTCCATTAACTAGTCGGACCTTTGTAATTAATTAATCATTCTGAGACATTTCTATTAGTGAGAATTTCTATTAGACGAGTAATGCACTTGTAATGTTTAATAAATAACGCTAGTAAATAACCTATTATCATTTGCACTGAAGATGGCATGAATTTTGCCGAAACATGTATGCAATAAAGAAATTTGTCGTTTTACCTATTTGTTATTTGATAGAAGAGAGTGGAATATGAATTTGGAAATTTATTTCTATTTAAATACTTGCTTATAGGTATTTAGCCGATTTGATGGACAATACGGAGTTAATACGAAATGTGGCATTGGCAGGACACTTGCATCATGGCAAAGTATGTGAGAAAGATAAAATATCCGTCGCTCTTTGAAGAATTTATCAGCTTGAATGCAGTAATTTCGTTTATAATTGACAAGTAATTTCAGTTCTGTTTCATAATCATCCTCTGGGTAATATGAAACAATTAATTCACAATTACCCTACACTGCTGACGTCAACTGGACAGTTGACTTGAGCAGGATTGGAACTTGCACCTTGGAGAATCCGGTTCGCCTTGCTTCCTGTAGGGCTATCAAATCTACAAAGATTGGAGGGGAATTTTCAGCCAACTTAGTAGTATACATGAAAAAATTTCTTGACTCTGATTGGCTAAGAGCAGTGCCGTTTTAAGGAAATACAGTGCCTAAATAACAAATGTAGTGCAAATTTGTTGAGCCAATCACCCAATCACAGGCCGTAAAATTAAAAAGAGCTAATCAAAACATATCTCTTAGCTGCGGAAAAATTAAATAGAATTACAGTAAAAATGATCTGCGTTTTAAGTAGATTTGCGTTTGAAAAAAAAAATGACTGCGGTTTTTCAGCAGATTTCCTTTGGCACACGGTTTTTGTTACTCGCGTCACTTCTAGAATAATCTTTTGATATATATTATTAATTGGTAATAGCATGGCTTCTTGTGTAATCTGAAAAACGTTCACTCATGAGTTTTTCAATTACCTCAAGTGGCAATCGTCGTTCGGACTCGTTTTATTTTTTCAAAATTGCACTTGAAACCATACTATTACCTATACATAGTGCACTATATTATCTCGGAACAGGTTAACGTTATCCATGAGGATGGATGTGCAGTGTTTCAAGTAATAGTTCAAACACTGGTTTGAGTGTTTTATCGAAGATTTCAGTTGACTTCAACAGTGTAGGATAATTGTGAATTTATCGTTGGGAGGCTGGAGTATATCAGACGACCAACGAACGTGATCTCAGGAAAACGATTTCTGAGCCCTCGACGGGAATCAAACCCGCAACCTTCTGATAACCGGCGAGACGCTCTAACCATTGAGCTACCAAGGCTCAGTTGGTGAGTTAAGTTGCAGGTTCGTCATATGTGCAACTAAGCGGAAGCCACGATATGATAATAATGATGGAAACATTGAAAGCTAACACAAATGCTGTTCATGTGGGAGGTTGGAGTATATCAGACGACCAACGAACGTTTGCCAAGCTCATGCTTTCAGAAAAGCGATTTCTGAGCTCAAGACGGTAATGGAGTCCGCAACCTTGTGATGACCGGTAAGACGCTCCAACCATTGAGCTGCCAAGGCTCATTTGGAGAGCTGGACAGCATTTGTGTTCAGCTTTTAACTTTTCCATCATTATTATCATATCGTGGCTACCGCTTAGGGTGCACATATGACGAACCTGCAACTTAGCTCACCATCTGAGTCTTGGTAGCTCAATGGTTAGAGCGTCTCACCGATCATCAGAACGTTGCGAGTTCGATTCCCATCGGGAGCTCAGAAATCATTTTCTGAGATAACGAGCTTGAATGACGTTTGCTGGTTGTCTGATTGGCTTCTTATCGTTTCGATCATGTTTACATTCCTTTGCCTGCCTGAAGAACTGATTTTAACCCACGTGATACATTGCTGCAACAGGCCTATTACGACTTGACAATGTACTTTGTGAATTTTACTCAACGCTTTTAAATTCATGTTCCTGAGGGAGTTTGTCAGTCGAGGATTCACAGTTTTTTACGATTAATTAACTTCGTAAATGGACTAGACGCTTCATTTGTTTAGTGCATTTCCGTCTAGTGCTCAGAAATATTTTTTTCTGAGATCATGAGCTTAACGTTCGTTGGTCGTCTTAATTCAGATTATAGTAAAACCAATGCGTTTGAGTGTTCTTATTAGCCACCAAAATAGATGGTTTAGAAATAATTAGCATTTTATGCTCAATAATTTAGACCACATTTGTTGACTGTCTTCTCGAACAAACTCATCCCGACTTAAAGGCAAAAGAAGATAGTGAGGTAAGAAAGATTACTTTTTTGACCTGAACTACATTAGGCTAAAGCTACTTTGAGTGATGCTTCTATAGGATGTCTAAAGACTTGTTGTTTAAAAGGCGATGAACGCTAATTTCTACGTCAGACCAATTTCCCATTTTGGTCGGACTTAAAACTATTATCACAACATTTCGTCGGACATACAATTTCATTTACCATTTTTCAATAACATATTCTCGTTACTGACATTTATCAACATGATTTTGAAGCTCAAGAAACCTTGCTTTCACCTTCTTTGAGAAAATTATACGTCATTGATACTTTAAATAACCTTTCTACCACTTTTTGAACTAAAGCTAATATTACTTCATGAAAAGCTACACAATTTGGCACATGTGTTAAGACCGGAAAAGACTGATTTTTTGTTTGGAGATTTTCAAGTTTAACCGAGACTCAACGTGTTCTTTTGGAACTCGCATTAGGAAATACGTTGTTTAAAAAATCTGAGGTGGCTGAGGTGCTCAATAATCCTTATAAATGTGTTCCTGCGCAATTATTCTTAGCAGTTATCGTTCAGAATTTGGGATGAATTCTTGATAGTTCCATCGATCTTTTTGTTTATACAGTTCATGGCTTGAAACGGGATTCCATTGCGCTGGTTTAACGTGCGTGCTCCAACAAAGCATAATTTCTTTTCTTGAAAAGAAACGTTTAGCCTGGTCGATGTACTCCTGATCACAGTCTTTACACGGAGTGGAATAAATCATGTTATTTCTCTCGTCTTTCGCAATACGATCCTTAGGCTTTGTAAAAATATGCCCCAACGTCAAGAATGGCTTTTGGGCAACTATTAGGTTGAAACTACCTAAGATTCTTTTACTAGGCTCCGTGATTCCTTGTATATACGAAACAACTGCAAAATCCATCATCGAATTTTCACTCTCCGTGCTTATGCGTGGTGGTCTATCTAGCTTTAAGCAGTTTTAAGGAAATCGTTAGGATAGCTGTTCCTGTACATCGAAAACATGTTTTCACTCACTTTCCTTAGCATACTTATTCAGCCTTTCCCAAGTTTTTGAAGCCCAAGCATTCAAAATATACAAGTCTTAAATTTTCCAAATTTGGCGAGTTTTAGCCAGTGTAACCGTCAGTTTTGTCCACAGAATCTGGAGTTATTCTGGATTAGACTTGATCGTCTTTTGAACAACCGCGCGTGGTAGTTTTATGCTAGCTGGAACATACCTCGAGAATACGAACAAGATTTAGGGGTTTTCAAGAATCACTGGAAAGTGAAAAGGGTTAAAGTAATGGCAACCAATAATAACATTACCCAGGACAGAGACTCGCTTACTTTCACAGTCTACTTAAGACGCCTGGGACAGAGAATGAGACAAACACAAAAAAAAATCAAAAAATAATTGGGGTGCTTTAAATTTGAGCTTTTTGCCTATAATGGCAACTTGGAAGAAAACCGAAGGAAAAAAAAATTTAATTGAGAAAAACTCAGACGAAAGTAAACTAAAAATATAATATGCGGATGACGGTTTGGAACTCGTGACCTCTCGAATTTGTAACGAAAGAAGCGTCAGAGCGTTAACTACTCTCAGTCAATAGAAATATTTTATATTTTAGCTGCACATGAGGTTTGCAACTGAACTTTTTATTCCCCTACTTTGTTTTAAACAAAAACGTTTCGCAATATTTACCTTCAGGGGCTTACGAAATGTTAAAAAAATCCTCTATTGCGATTGCAAATAAATTATAATCTTATGAAGACTTGAATTAAGCTGCTGACACACACGTAACATTGCACGCAATAGTATGCAGTGGCTAAATTTCACCATGTGTCCGCACTTTAAATTGTTGCGTGAAACATTTTGTGCAATATTGCAGAAATAGAATTAAGCTCTAATTTTGCAACATTGCAAACAATGTTAACGTAACGATCAACATTGAGCCAATCAAATTTCAACCGTATGGTTTGTTAATCACTGGCCAAAACATTGACAAATAAAAGTAACAGTAAACTGGTGACCGGACCGTTTCTGCCGAAGATATTTCTCTAATGCACGTATTCTGTATTATTATCATTGGCAGGACTAGTGTTACGAGGCAATTATAACGAAAAATCCTTCCTCAGGAATTCTTTGTATCCCCCCGTATGGTCAGTAAACAACACTTGCATTTTCCTGGGAGTGCTCTCGTCTTCACCATTCTGTCATGCAAATTCCTCACCCAAACCCGACGGTCTATTTTCCCAAAACGTTTTTATTATTCCGTTATCGAAGGAACAACGATTGCAACAGCGTTTCTTTTACTATCCATTGTAGCCATTTATTATTTAGTCCGCAATAACCATTCTTTTAGTCCGCGCTTTGAGGGCGGACGACGGGACTATAAAATATATCTCATATAAATTACTTTTTTTCGCTTTAGATTCGGTACACTGATACTCTTTTCACTGAACAAGAGGTACAGTAACATGTTACGCTACTTTTGTCTTTTACGTTGATTGTTCCACCACGCATACTTGGACATCCTAGAAAAGGAATATGACATTGTTGTGCACATTGTTTGGTCACCAACCTGGCGTGAAGCGTCGTGCGCTAGGAACGCGAGGGGTGCCCACAAATTATTACATGTGAATAAGCATTTTATGTCGTAGAAATTGAAAAGTGCCTTTTTTTACACCAACAGCTGAACCGAATACAAAAATACCATTCAATCTTTGACAACTGTTAAGCTGAGCAACTGTTAAATGACATCTTTGTATGTATGTATGTAGATAGATTCTTCCTTTAAAAATAATTCAATAATTCCCTCCCTACTTTATTAGTGTTGATTTTTGGCAAGTATTAACTAATTTTAAGAACAGGGCTGAATCAGACCAACTGATAAACTTATGTCGCACCAGTCATACAAGCGAAAGGTTATCCTGGACAGTTTATTCTTGAAACATCTAAACCCGAACGAACAGACCAAAATCAAATGCTAACTGTGCCAGATGTAGAAATGAGTGTTCTTCCTTCTGTCAAACAAGTTTAAAAGTCGATAATAAAGTACTCAATGAACTAGGTGTAACAGTCGCTCATAAACCAAACAAAACTATTGGCAAATGTTTTCCAGACCGTTTTAAAACCGAACGTGTATATGAAGGACATATATACCAAAATTTATACCAAAAAGTGTACCAGAATTTTAGGTATGAAGGTACCCACAATAACTTTTAAAAATAATCTAGCTGGTTACCCATTAAATATCAACATTTCACTTCTAGTTGAGTCATATAATGGCGTCTATGTATTTCGGACAAGCGTCTTCATCACACCCAGTAAATGGTGTATTATAAATGTCTAACAAAAATGTATAACGATGTATCGAGTTTTGGTCACAAACCTATATTAACTAAGTAGTTGCACCTTAAGTTCACGCTTAAGTTGGCAACTACTCAAAGTCTTAATTGACTCATCAATATCATCTCAAACTTTGATTTAAGTTATTTTGGGTCTCAACTAACGTAACAACGCAATTTTTGGATTTTTTCATACTTCCACGGTACTACTTGTACTCTCTGAACTCTACATAACGCAATATTTCTTTGTTCTCATAATTACTTATTCCCCAGTTTTTTAGGGTCAAGGGAAGTATGCTTAAACTTATGTTTGCTAATGGTTATTTTTAGCGAGGCGTTAGCATTAAAAGCATTCCAGTTTCTCTGGTATTACCTGATTCAAGAGAAAAGTCATACCTACTGAATGTATTTGACACACCTGGTAAGCGGATTGGCAGCATAATACAGCAAACAGTGACAATTGAAAGATATTTACGGAACTTTACAAAAATTTGTTTTTTATAGGTCATGTAAACTTTTCAGATGAAGTTACTGCTGCGTTTAGATTGTGCGATGGAGTTGTCATATTTATTGATGCATCAGAAGGGGTAATGCCTGTATCAGTCTATGATTAGCTGGATTAGTTTTTAGATTAAGGTAACACGTTCATGATGTCAGTTAAGTGTTGAGTTACATAATATTTTGACCAAGAGGTAATAACAAAGCGTCATATGTACAGAAATGTACGTAGGAAGAGTTCGTAATTCTTTGAAATTTTGTCTTGAAGTTATAATGCGAATATGATTCCGCTGATTGTTGTTTCCTTTACTGTTTCTTACATAGATTATGTTAAATACTGAAAGACTTTTGAAGCATGCAGTTCAAGAACGACTTGCGATCACGATATGTATAAATAAAGTAAGTTACATCCGGTGATTTTATTTTTAACATTTATCTACCTCTCAATGGAGCAATTAGTAAAAAAAACTAAATGCACTTTTGAATTGTTAATTGTTAAGAAAAAAATTAAAAGCTTGTTAGATGTTTAGATACTTGGTTAAACTCAAACTAAGGCAACTTAAAGTAACTGAGATACTTTCTTCCGTCAAAACTGATTTGTAAAGCTGTATCAAACATGAAATAGAAGTCTACCTTTACCCATAAACCCTCAAAGGTAGTTAATATTGTGTTAAGTTGAGTAGTTCTTGCAGGACATTTGTCATTTGTGAATGTTTGATTGTTAGGTTAATGAGTTTCTTGAACATAATTTATTACAACGCATGTATACTGTACTGTATTAATAGCCATTAGGAGCGGAGAAAACTATTCTTTATTCAGAAGAGAGAGTATTTGCAGATTTCCTGACCATGTACGGTTAATTAGCCACAGCGTAGTAAAAACCAAGCCATGATGTTGCCGTTCATATTTGAAGTTCTTCTTTCAAGATCGACAGATTGATTTTGGAATTGAAATTACCACCTGCAGATGCTTATTTCAAACTGAAACATATCGTTGATGAAGTAAATGGATTGCTGAGGTAAAAATATGATTGTGAGAGGTTTTCGTAGTTTAGCATATGTTAAAACTATTTTCCGAAGGACGAACTTTTTAGTGCGGACTAACTTTTTTCTTTCGTCTCATTGGCTGCCGGCTGAAACTAATGAGAAGTATTTAGAACTTATGCAAAGAAATGTCGATTCGTGCAATAGATTTTGTCTAGTGGAAAATGGCTTTTAGGATTCCCTCTATTCTAAAGAAAGAAAGGGTCGGTAACTCATTTTTGGAATTTAATACCTAATTTTGGTAAATTATAAATTTAAGTTATTTTAAAAATATGCACTCTAACTAATTCATTATCACCACCGTAAATGGTGTGGAACTATGACCTTGTTTAAGTAGTATCAATGGTAAACAACATCAGCTGAATGTTGAACGCAAATTGTATGCATATGAGAACTTGGTGTATATGAGAAGACATGCGAACGTTCGTCCAGCTTGTTACAGAAAAACGATTTCTCAATCCCAGCCAGAAATCGAACCCACAACCTTCTGATGAACGATAATGTACTCGGGAAATGAACTCGGAACTATCTGGTGACAGGTGAGACCTCTAATCAAGAAGTTGCAGGTTCTGTTCCTGTCTTGGACTCGGAAATTGTTTTCTGAGCTTGACAAAGGTTTCCATGTCGTATGTAAGCACCATCCTTGTGGGATGGCCATTATTGATCAGCGTTGACCAGTGTCGCGATAACCCTCAATTAGATGTTGCAAGAATCGATTTTCAAACACTATTCGTATAGCAAATAAATCTGCACAAAAGATTGACATGTATCATTTGATGCAATCACTAGTGGCTGTATCATATTCACCTGTTGGTTCTGTCCAAACTCTCAAACACTGAGATTGAGCTTTTTAGGGTTAAAATAACTTCAAAGTCATCGTTCCACAAATACTTTACAGTATTCGCGTTGGTGTTGTATCGGACATACAACGCTCACCTTCGGCTCGTGCTTTTATATCCGGTACAACACCTCCACTAATGGAAAAAGTACATAAAAACAGATAATTAGTAAACGGAATATTTTAAATTACTTTCCAAATTATAGCTTTATGTACTATTTACAAAATGAGTGGCCGTTCTGTATCGGGGTATACAGCCATATTATTACATTTGACATTAATATTGAGTAGAAAGAAAAGTTAAAACAAATTATATATTACCGTAAAATTTTAATTTGAGTGTGGGAAAGCCGATGCAAGACTGGTTGATACAGACACTAGTGTCTGTAAATGTGATACAGAACTGATGTTTACTGTATTTAATCAAGGTATTCATTAAATCTGAATTTCTTTTGAATTTTCCTCATGAATAGTTGAATTTTAGAATGTATGATAATGTGCTGTAATTCTATTTACGACGACTAGTGGACGTTTGTTGATCTCGTTCTCTCAGAAAAACGATTTCTGAGCCCTACACGGGAATCGAAACCGCAACTTTCTGATGACCGGGTTCGTTTCCCGTCTATCGCTCAGAAATCGTTTTTCTGAGAGAACGAGCTTGACGAACGTCCACTAGTCGTCTGAGATTTACCAAGCTCCCACATGAGTTAGTTCGTGTTCAGCATTAAGAATCGTATTTACGCTATGTTGCTCCATTCATCCGATCTTGCAAAGCATGTAGACTAATTAATTATTGTGTAAGGCGTTAGTATGATATATTGTTGTATGCAGGAGGGTGAGGTGGATAACATTATTTATTAAACAATACATTCAAAGTATTAACGAAATTAGGTAAAAGCAGATATATTCATGCTGAATCAAATAAAAGGAAACAAGTTGAGTAATTCATAAATATTCAAATCGTTTTTCTCCATACGTCTCCCTATGGCGAGTAAAACCATCTGGCATTACCCAGATTCCTGCCATAATTTATCGTATTTTCTTTTCTGCCATTTTTTGTCTCGTTCGACTTTTCCAGTTTGCCAATAATTACGACTTGCGTGCGGTTTATCCGTCATTTCGGCTCCTTTTGTTCAACTGCTTAGTTAAGTGGTCTGTCAGTGTGTCTCTGGTTGTCACGTGAACTGCAAGTAAATTTGTGGTTCCTTTAGTTGAGCGATCACGGCAATTGTTCACTTGGTTTCAAGCTTAAATCTATCTGGTGGATCAACAAAATTTAGTCATGACCGTGTGGTTTCTCTGTTCATAAAAAGGCACCAATATTGTGAGATTTCCCCATGAGTGAGAGCATTTTCTTTCGATCACTAAAGATCTGATTTTGTCTTTTCTCTTTTTTTTATTCTTTATTAGCATCTACGCTGAAGGAATAGATGACGTTGTCGTGTCACCTTTACTTGGCAATGTCTGTTTTGCGAGCTCATCTTACCGATTTTGTTTCACTCTTCTGTCATTTGCTAAACTGTATACAGATACCTATGGTAAGTTAAAGTTATTTGCGAAAGAATGCTTTTCTAAGTTTTGTAAATCTCTTTATTTAAAATAACAGGATACTTGGTACAAATGTTTTGAAAAAAATTGTAGGCAAACAGCTTAGTATCTGTTAAGTGTATCCTTAATTGTGTGAACTACATTCACAAGTTGCACAGTTCACCAACCAAGATGGCGATCAGTACAAAAAAACACGTGCTCTTCAAAATCCGAGATATGCCGACGAATAAATGAGAATTGTAGTTCCGCAAAACAGAATTTTGGTTTCTTATGTATTTCTGGGGAAGATTTGTTGTGGCAGGGTAACCTGGAGTCGTTGAAAGCGTTCGTTTCAAACGATTTGCAACTGTCCGGTCGATGGTCTTCAGCACAAGGTGAATCCATACAGTCTACCAGTCCCAAGTTCAGTCTAAAGTGGAATGTCTCAGCTGATAG
Organism: Nanipora kamurai; assembly: GCA_036872915.1. Classification (NCBI taxonomy): domain Eukaryota; kingdom Metazoa; phylum Cnidaria; class Anthozoa; order Scleralcyonacea; family Helioporidae; genus Nanipora; species Nanipora kamurai. The sequence continues at coordinate 363,765 of JBAHVQ010000408.1, read as the reverse complement.
AAGGATAGTAATTATCGATGACAACGAAGAAAATCAGTTAGCAGCAACTCTTACCAGCTATGCATCCATGCATGAACGAAAACAAAACACTAAAGTACATGGTCGAACTCGAAGATATCGTATCGACGGACGCCGAAGCTGAAAACGAAACCGAAACCCTTGGAGAGAAGTTTATAACAACAAACTTTCGAAAATTGTGAACACACTAAACGAAATTAAAGCGAATCAGCAAGAAGAATGCCTGAAAGCTAAACAACGCGCCGATGAATCCGAAAAGATCATAGCATCGTTAGTTGAAGATAAAACAATATGGCAGCAAAAATCGAGACACTCGAATACACAGTAAATGAACTAATCGCGGAAAACAACATCAAGAACATTTTAGAGATTAAACAAAATCAGTGGATAAATGTAGAAGGGAAAACACAGTCGACCAAAGAAAATAATTCAAAGGCTACAAACACGTCCATTGTTAAAGTATCCAATGCCTTTCAAGTACTAGCAGATAACGAAACAAGTGAAAGTGAAAGCCCTTTGCCTGAGACAACAAGTCATATCACTCAGTATTGTTCAACCCAGAAGACCAACTTTGAACTGACGCATAAGAAGAACCAAAGAGACATCACTCCAAAGAAGAAACCAGACCAAGGAGAGTCAAAGAAGGCAACGAAAAAAGCCTTAGTCATTAACAACAAAAGATTGAGAGAGCGGCTCGTGGTTATTCTGCTGTGTTCTCATATGGTGGAGCAAAAATGGAAGACATCCATGCCAAAATGAATGAAACTTCATCAAAAGATTTTGATACAGTTATTGTTCATGTGGGCACCAACAATCTGGTAAGTGAAGATGCTGAACGTGTAGCAGTCAAGATGGAGAATCCTATATCTGATGCCAAAAAGCAAGAAAGAAGAGTTGCTGTGTCCAGTACAATCAAAAGCTATGATGGCCGTGTCCCATCAAGCACCATTACTAAATTTAATAAATTAATCAGTAATGTATGCTTGAACAAAAACATTTATTAATAATGATAGCATAGAGAGGAGCCTCCTAAACAGATCAAATTTACATTTAAACATAGCAGGAGATAAGGCCTTAGGAAGTGCGTTTTGCACTTACCTCAAATCAGGCAGAAATGTGAAAGTTGACCAGAATCAACATTTTTTGGTCAGACTTATCGGACAAGACAATGGAACGATTACCTAAAGTTTGTTCGCCAAACATAGCAACAATAACAAATGAAAATGCAGGTAGTAGTTTCCCTACCGGTCTTAATGATATTCCTAACAAACGAGGTTTCAAAATGGCTTTGTTAAACATAGTCAGTCTGCCCAAAAATATTGATGAGATAAGATACTCATTGTCAAAAGAGCATGTTGATTTAATTGCTTTCAATGAAACAATACTTGATTCGAGTATCAATGATGGTGCAATGCACGTAACTGGATATGACTTAATTCGAAAAGATAGGTCAAGAAGTGGTGGTGGTGTTTGCATTTATTTACGCAGCACCATCAACTATAAAATAAGAAATGACCTTATTTCTTCAAATCTAGAAGCAGTGTGGATTGAAATTATGAAACCGCATAGCAAACCATTTACAGTTACAACAACATATAGGTGTCCCAATGCTTCCTCTGAATTCGTCACCGACTTTGAAAAACTTATCCAATCAATAGACGATGAAAATAAAGAAATGTACTTACTATATGATCTAAATTGAGATTTACTAAGAAGGATGATGAAACATCACCAACAAAGAAACTTAAAACATTTTATGAACTATTTCCGCTAACACAATTGATCAATCGGGCTACGCGGGTCACAATAAATTCTAAAAGTCTGATTGACCACATTGTCACAAATACACCAGAGAAGTTGTCTGATTCTGGTGTTATTCACACAAGTATCAGTGACCATAGTTTGATATTTGCAATCAGGAAAATTTACATACCAAAAAAAAACATAGAGATTAGGAATATGAAAAAATTTAATCAGCAAAAATTTATTGAAGAACTAAGAGGGCAGTACGGGGAATATTTGTATTTTTTCCCACATAATCGAAATTCTATGTGGGAATTGTGGAAGAGTTTATTCCTAGAAATTCTTGATAAACGTGCACCTATTCAACAAAAAAAAGTTCGAGGAAGAAAAGTTCCTTGGATTACAAAAAATATAAAACAACTTATGATTACAAGAGACAAATTAAAGCGAAAGGCTCTCCAAACAAACCTTGAAACGGACTGGCTCTGTTACAAGCGGAGTAGGAATAAAGTTAATATATAATAAATGAGTTGATTATAGATGAAAATTCTATAACAACCTCAGAAAATATAGCAGGGAGCTTAAGTGCATATTTTTCAAACATTAGCCCTGAACTTGCAAGTAAAATAGACAACTCAAATACTGACTTTGAAAGTTATATCAGTAGTGCTAAATCAGAGTTTACTGCATTTCAGCCAACTACTGTCAGTAATGTTTACCATCTCCTTTGTGGACTTTCTGGAAACAAAGCAACTGGATGCAATAAGATTTCTTGCAGAATTATAAAATTAGCTGAACCAGTCATATCTGAAACATTGACCTATATTTTCAATCAGTGTATTACCTTATCGAATTTTCCAAATGAGTGAAAAAATGGCTAGGGTAATACCTCTCTATAAAAATGGACACCGAACTGTGCCAGGAAATTACAGACCAGTTTCAGTGCTTCCTGTTATCAGCAAAATTATTGAACGCATACTTTATGATCAACTGTACGATTGTTTTATAAAATTTGAAATTTTGAGCAATTGTTAATTTGGCTTTAGAAAATCACATTGAACAACTGCTGCGTTAATTGACTGTACAAATGAATGGTACATAAACATGGACAGAAAACTGTTCAACCTTGCAGTGCAAATTGACCTACAAAAAGCATCTGATACGGTCAACCATAAGATTTTATTAAGAAAATTGGAACTATATGGACTTAAAGGACAAGCACACAACTTCATCAAATCCTATCTCACAAATCGAAGTCAAAGATGTCAAATCAAAAATTTTATCTCATCCAAACAATTGCCTACTTGTGGAGTTCCTCAAGGTTCTATTTTAGGTCCATTATTCTTCTTAATATATATATAAATGGCTTACCTTCTTGTTTACAGAAATGTAACCCAAGAATGTTTGCTGATGATACTAACCTAACTGCTTCAAATAATAATATAATAGAACTTGAAGCTACAGTAAACTCTGACTTAGAAAATCTTCCAGAGTGGTTGGTTGCAAATAAGCTTAGCTTAAATGTTGCTAAAACAGAATTTATGATCATTAGCTCAAAACAAATGATAAAACGATTTCACATTTAAACTTCAAAAGCTTCAAAACAGAGCTGCAAGAATCATCTCAAACATGGACAATGATAGTGATCATTCTATTGCTCTCAGTAAATTGGGATGGGAACCACTAACAATACTTAGGAAAAAGATAAAAGCAAAGCTGATGTTTAAACTATTGAAAAACATAAGGCCAAATTCTCTTGCCAAAATGTTTACTTATAAAAAAGAAACCACCAATTACAACTTACGAGGTATTTCAGATATTATTTTCGTGAAGAAAAGCTTTCTGTATAATGGGCCATATCTTTGGAACTCAATCCCATCAGAAATTAGAGATAGTAAAACTCTTTCTTGCTTTCAGAATAAAATTGCTACTTGCATTGAGCTAAA
>JBAHVQ010000408.1:349291-359958 GCA_036872915.1 Nanipora kamurai | reverse complement strand
GTTCGTTCGTTCGTTCGTTCGTTCGTTCGTTCGTTCGTTCGTTCGTTCGTTCGTTCGTTCGTTCATTCATTCATTCAGTTGGGAGCTTTCCTTTCAATTTGTTATTGCGAGTGTGTAATAAAAACGGAACCTAACATGGTTTTAAGAGGACAGACCTGAATAATTAGTACTGGGTTGTTCTACCATTGACATAATTGTGCTGTGAATGGGAACCTAGAATGGTGGGTGGACCCGTCTACCACTTCTCACTTTTGGTAATATTAAGTTGACTTACATTGATTTGGTATGATGTGATGTGATCTGAAGTGATGTGATTCGATTTGTTATGATATAGTTTGAGTTAATTTAACTTGATTTGAATTGATTTAATCTTAAGTTTACCTGTAAACTCAGAAAAGTTTCTGAACCTTTAATGGGAATCGAACCCATAACCCTCTACTTCCCCATGAGATCCTCTTGATGTACCGTATGTCTCTTGCGGTCAGAGGATTACGGGTTCAAGTGCCATTAAAGGCTCAGAAATCCTTCAGGTTTTATAGCTTGATAAGAATAATATAAGCATGCGCACTTTAGATTTACACAGTCCAAGCTACTACACGCTGTACAGTACTCATTTGATTTGAAAATAATGTTTAACGAAGGTAGTTAGTGGAAATGTGGTGAAAATAACCTATTTTTGGTTCGTGTTAAGGGTATGGTGTTAATCCTGCAGACTTTGCCAAGAGACTTTGGGGAGACATGTATTTTAACTCTAAAACGTATGTATAAGTGAGATATTTCACACTGCGGCAGGAAAGAACTTAATGTTAAATCTTAATGGAACTGTTGACCGTTTAGGAGGAAATTTACCAAAAAAGCTCCTCTGAGTACATCCCCGAGAAGTTTTGTTGAGTTCGTTTTAGAACCTCTTTACAAGCTATTTGCTCAGGTAAGGAAGTGGTTTAAAACTTTTAAAATAAGAATGTTGAACATCTAACTGACAGATCAACTAAGTAACTTATTTAAAGTAACGAAAATAATTTAGAAAATGAATAAATTCACCTGATTTCACTTAAAGGGATATGGCAATATAAATTAAGTTGGTCTAATTTGAAAGTGCTCTTCAAATGATATATAAAGACATTTTAGAACTTTTCCGTATCTCTCTTTTTGAGATTTGATTCACATCAAAATGAGATGATCGTGTGACGTCACAACCAGGGTACATATTGCAAAATCTGTTAGATCTCCAAGTTTGTTCGACGAAATCACTTGAAACTTTGCCCATAAAACTTCTGCTGACACTAAACTTTGCAAAACGAGTAAATTTGAGCAATCACAGTGGTATAACTGATTTCGTAATACGTGGAAATGCTGTACCCCTGTTGTGACGTCACGCGATCATCTCATTTTCATATCAAACAAATAGAAATTTCTGAAAAAAGAAGAAAGATATCGAAAAGTTGTTAAAGGTCTTACTATACTATTCAAAGAGTTCTTTTATGTTAGAAAATCTTAATTTATATTGCCATATCCCTTTAAATTTTCCCAGTAGTGCAATCTTCTAATTGTAATAAATCCTGAATTGTCGATGGTATTGTAATGACCTAGAAATGATACAAAAAATACACTAGACGGAAGTGGATCCCAACTTGATCGAAAAAAAAATGAATCTATTAAAGATTTATGCGTAAGATACCTTATTTACTTCATATTAACTCATCTGGAAATGAATTGTCATTTCGAGATTGAAGAACAAGCAAAAAAGTTCATTTTTGCAATCACACTTAAAGAAAGAAAAGAATGAATAAATTTTGAGAAACTCGTTCAACCTAAAATACTGTACAAGAATGAGGTCGCTTGTGTTTTTGCTTTAATTTTGATCTGGATTTAGGCGCACGGTTTTAAGGGGAACTTCGATCAAAAGACAAGTCGGACACAATTAAAAAGAATTCATCGACTTTACATCATTCCCTAAGTTTTAAAGATTTAGCCAACTTAGCTGAGAAAATTGCTAGTAGAATTTAGAAGACCTGTAAATTTTCGATGCCATGATCATCTTACTCGATCAGACGCAAATTATCAGTTGATGTCCCGTTATGACGTCACTGGGTTCTTCCTGAACAGCAACGTGTGGTTTTGAAGGCGATCGCAATGAATGTTTGTTGTTATGTATTCTTCCGAGGAAGACTTTCTTTGGAATGGAGTTTTCGTATTGAAGAACTACAGTTTTATTTGGCGAACAAGAACAAGTAACAAATAGTAATCATAATGGTGAATGAATAATGATGATAATGAATAAAAATAATAAACTTCATTTATCCACAGAAAATCTTTCAGCTGACTCTGATTTGCAAAGATGCTGTGCATAAAATTAGATTAAAGTACATTTACAAAATTGCAATAGTACAACTATAGTAAAAACAATTACATAAAAATATTACAAAATATATTACACTAATTTGAACTGGCTAATGCCTCCAGTAATAATATTTAAATTCTTTCAAAGAGTCGGCTAACTTAACATCAGTGTGAAGATTATTAAATAGAATTGTAGCAGAATGGGCTAAAGACCTTTGGCCAGACTTAGATCTTTACCCCGGGTATTACAATTATCTCCTGTTCAGTTGAAAGACAGAGGGGAAAAAGCCATGCAGGCCTTTATAATGTGGTGTTATGCACTAAAATGTGGATAAACTAGTTATTACGTTGTATATGTTATAACAGATTGTTGGAGATGTAGATTCAACATTGGCAAAAGTGTTAGATGAACTGGGCATTCATTTAACGAAGAAAGAACAAGCAATGAACATTAGGCCTTTAATGAAGACTATATTTAAAAGATTTTTCGGTTCATTTACTGGTAAGTATAAGAATATGATGTGCCTCAGTTGAAGTATAGTTTTTTTGTTCTTCTGTGCAAGTTTTGGGAGAATTTTCCAAGGTATCAGAAGTCTCAAGAGAGGACAGTTCTTTATGCATCTTCTGCTTTGTTTGAAGTACCCGCAGTCGAGGATCATAGACGGGAAGTGCGTGTGCTTTTGGGGTCTTATCGAGTTAGGAATTATTTACCTGAACCGTCTGGCGCTAAACTAAAATGCTCCACATCCTTACGGACTAATTTTTATCCAGAATCCATAATGACTTTCGTTTATGGTGAATTAATTCTTTCTCCCCCTAAAGCAAAGTAACAAAATTAAATATTACGTGGTGAAACTAAGGATACTTTTCGTTGTTATCATAAGTTTAGATTAACGATTCGTATAATTTTGTTCACAACTTGATATATTTAGATGGATTGTAACCACGAGTTATCCCTCAAAGCCGAATAACTCGTATTTAACTCGTAAAGATTTAACACACGACGGAGTTGCTGGAATAATTTTCGATGCGAAAAGCTCTTCATTGAGTTGGAGATTCAATGAGCTACTGTGGTTGCTAGAAAGTGTGCTTTAAAGTAAGGTTTCTGAGAAGAGACTGAGAACAAATCAATTGATATGCAATTATGACGCGCCGTACTCGTCAAAATTCTCATGTATAATTATTCGTGCTCACGTGTTGATTTTGATGCCATCTTGCGTATTTTCCTTTGATAATTTTAATTTTGGATGACGAAGGTATCAAATTCATTCACCGTTTTCATAATATACTTTCGTTTTCAGTTTTAATATACATGCCGTTTGTGATTAAATTTTAATTCTGTACTTAATTTTTCGTTCTAAAGTTGACTTAATTTTCTTTCTTAACTCGACTTCTTTTTCGTTCTGAACTTGACTTATTTTTTGTTTTAAACTGGACTTATTTTTTGTTCTAAACATGACCCATTTTTCGTTCTAAACTTGACTTATTTTTCGTTCTAAACTTGACTTATTTTTCGTTCTAAACTTGACTTATATTCGTTCTAAACTTGACTTATTTTTCGTTCTTAACTCGACTTATTTTTCGTTCTGAACTTGACTTATATTCGTTCTAAACTTGACTTATTTTTCGTTCTTAACTCGACTTATTTTTCGTTCTTAACTTGACTTATATTCGTTCTAAACTTGACTTATTTTTCGTTCTAAACTTGACTTATTTTTCGTTCTAAACTTGACTTATTTTTCGTTGCAAACTTGACTTATTTTTCGTTCTAAACTTGACCTATTTCTCGTTCTAGACTACACCTATTTTACGTCCTAATTAAAATTCAGTTGTACTTGGCCACGAGGCAACGGGCTCTTTTGTTTACGTTTACGTCCCGCCTGAGTAGTCTACGTACTAAACTACGTTTCGTGATGTCGGCACACGTAAGACTTAGAGAGCGCGATGATATAGGACTAAACAGCTTCGTCGAATCCCTGAGATAACTTTATTCAAATACTACCCATAAATTAGCATGAATTGGAAATAGAAGACCTTGAAACAACAAATTCTCGGCTTGAAGATGCGATTGGAAATTTACAACTGCTGCTCGATGGCATTGTAGAGACTACAGATGATGATGTATTGACAGATTTTAAAGTTAAGCTCGATTATAGAATACCCTTCCACTTTCCATGTATATTATTTGCTATTTCATTGTGTTCTCTAGGTCTTACAGGTGCCGACGTCACAAAACGCAGTTTAAGGGCCTGATTACATGGAGAATTTCAGTCCGGGCTGAAATTGAATTCGAAAGTTAATCCACACGGAAATTGCGAGGCAGCCTTTGTTATTTTCATGCGGCGCATTTTTCAGTTCTCAGCCCGGGTTGAAATTTTGTCTTTAGATTACATGAGATGTTTCAGACCAGTTGACCGGGCTGGAATTTTCACCATGTAATCGGCGCAGCATCAGTTTTTAAGTTACTTGTTCGATGAACTCAGGCTGAAAAGTCTTCAAGTTAGGGACTTTAAGATTTCTTCTGCGGACTACCACTACGGCTGAAGAATTTAAATTAATAGGAACTGTAGGAAGTAATTAAATTAATAGGAACTAATAGGAAGTAAACTTTGAATTATGCAGATATTATCGCAAGGATTCGAAACTCTGTCTCTTTTCGGAGCTTTCACAGCCATTTTTCTCACGAGAAAGAATTAAACTTTTCTGCCGTAATTCTGTAGCGACCCCGCCCCCACGTTGTCTCCAGTACGGTAAAATGCTGGTTGTAGGTTGTAAATAGTCATGACAGCGTGAAGAATTCTCTTGGGACCAATTTTTGGCATCCGTTCTTTGTATTTGGCGTGGAATTCCATATTCTGAAGACGTAGCTGTACTGTACTCTTAGTCGTAGTGTTATTTTAAAGTTCCTGTTATCAGTCCCTACACCTTTAGCCCTTCATTGAAGCAAAAGCGATGTTCATCAGAGCGATTCCGATGTTCAACAGCACTTTTCAAACTTCAATAACGTCAGTCGAATTTCAATAGTACGAAAAGGAAATTACAGCAAGTAATTAAATATTCCGTCCAATTGAAGTTCAATAACGTCAACGTAAAAAACATTAACATTTATGGAATTTGATTAGCGTCAATCAAAATTCAATCATAAAAACGGGAAAATCAACAAAATAAAATAAAAAGCCAATTAGCGATAACTTGTGGGTATATGTTGTAGGTACAATTGTATAATTTTAAGATAGCACTTAAAACGTTATACCATGTATAGTTTGTGGAACAACACGTTTTATTTTAATACTAAAAGCATTATAGTACATCAATTATCACCATGTAAAACTTTAAAGGATTGATCACTTAAAACGTTGTTTTCACATTTGTGCGGCTAGAGTGAACGTTACAGTGACTGGTCCAAGAAGGAGAGAGAGAATGTCGCAGGATTATAAAGTGCGGTTCATAAGGACTCTTAAACTTCCCTACTCAAATGTATAGTATTTGGACATTATCCTTGTGACAGTTGAGCAATTGAACCTCACAGTATGCGCCATTCTAAGATATGGTCTTGTTCTGGCTCTTCAAAAACAGTATTAACCCTCCCCTATTATTCTGTATTATACTTTTTATTTTGTCGATTTCCCATTTTTTCTTATTGAGTTTTGATTGATGTTAAAGAAACACCGTAAAAGTTAATGGTTTTTACATTGACGTTATTGAACTTCAATTTAGCGGAATATTTAGTTACTTGTTGTGAATGAATTTACCTTTAGCGAAATTATAATTTGATTGGGGTTGTTGAAGTTTGAAAGGCACTATGGAAGATAACAGTCGTTCTAATGAACAACGCTTTCTCTTTAATGAAGGGCAAAAGGTGTAACCTTCGCCCTGTTATCCTGCGAAATTCTCTGTCTCCTTTGTTCAGACATTGTAACACTTACTCTAGCCGCACACATGGGAAAATGACGTTTCAAGTGCTATATCGTGTGCAATAATTTACTGTAGACATTGGCATTCTTGGTAATTGTTATTACCAGTGTTCTTCATACTTAATGCTGAACAGAAAGTTTGTTCACGTGGGAGCTTGGTAAATATCAGACGACTAGTGGACGTTCGTCAAACTCGTTCTCTCAGAAAAACGATTTCTGAGCCCTTGACTGGAATCAAACTCGCAACCTTCTGATGACCGGTGAGATGCTCTAACCATTGAGCTACCACGACGCAGATGGTGAGCTAGGGTGCAGGTTCGTCATATGTACTGCTTAAGCGGAAGTCACGATATGATAATAATGATGGAAATACTTAATGCTGAACAGAAAGTTTGCTCATGTGGGAGCTTGGTAAATATCAGACGTTCGTTAAGTATTTCCTTCATTATTATCATATCGTGACTTCCGTTTAGGCAGTACATATAACGAACCTGCACCCTAGCTCACCATCTGAGTCGTGGTAGCTCAATGGTTAGAGCGCCTCACCGTTCATCAGAAGGTTGCGCCTTCGATTCCCGTCTAGGGCACAGAAATCGTTTTTCTGAGAGAACGAGCTTGACGAACGTCGACCAGTAGTCTTCTTCGCAGAAGATATATACGTGTTATTGCTCAATGACTTTCTATTTTATTTTGTTGATTTCCATATTTTTGTTATTTAATTTTGATTGACGCTAATGAAATTCCATAAATGTTAATGTTTTTTACATTGACGTTATTGAACTTCAATTTAACCGAATATTTCATTTTTTGTTGCAAATGAATTTGCTTTTTGGGCAATTATAATTTGATTGGCGTTGTTGAAGTTTGAAATGCAGTATTGAAGATGACAATCGCTCTAATGAACACCGCTTTCGCTTTAATGCAGGACAAGAAGTGTAATACTTAGACTGTCTTAACGGCGGGACGTTGACGTAAACAAAAGGCCTACATCGTGGCCAACTGGAATTGCATTTTAATTAGAACGAAAAATAAGTGTAGTTTAGAACGAAAAATAATTTAAGTTTAGAACAAAATATAGTAAGTCAAGTTTAGAACGAAAAATAAGTCAAGTTCAGAACGAAAAATAAGTCAAGTTCAGAACGAAAAATAAGTCACGTTCAGAGGGAAAAATAAGTCAAGTTTAGAACGAAAAATAAGTCAAGTTTAGAACGAAATATAATAAGTCCAGTTTAGAACGAAATATGAGTCACGTTCAGAGCGAAAAATAATAAGTCAGGTTTAGAACGAAAAATATTAAGTCAAGTTTTGAACGAAAAATAAGTCCAGTTTAGAACGAAAAATAATAAGTCAAGTTCAGAACGAAAAATAGTAAGTCAAGTTTAGAACGAAAAATAATAAGTCAAGTTCAGAACGAAAAATAAGTCAAGTTTAGAACGAAAAATAAGTCAAATTTAGAACGAAAAATAATAAGTCAAGTTTAGAACGAAAAATAAGTCGAGTTTAGAAGGAGAATTAAGTCAAGTTTAGAAAAAAATAAGTATAGAATTAAAATTTAATAACAAACCCCATGTATATTAAAACTGAAAAGGAAAGGATATGAAAACTGTGAATGAATTTGATACCTTTGTCATCCAAAAATAAAATTATCAAACGAAAATACGCAAGATGGCATCAAAATAAACATGTGAGCACGAATAATTGTACAATTAAAATTTTGACGAGGACGGCGCGCCATATGCAATTGTACAGAAGTAACACTTCAAAACATACACTACCTTTACCGTCAGATGCAAAAAGCAAACCATATTCAAAATCTGACCCTAATGCTAACTCTAATCCTGAACCAAACACTACTTGGTTAACCCTTACCCTAACTCTAATTGGCTAACCCTAACCCTGAATGCTTAACTGAAATTTATGCATGTAGAAGCTTGTAAATGCAGAGAAACTTGACGGATGTTCACATGTCGTCTGGCTAGTCCTAATCTGCTAACCGTAAATCTGACGTTAATCCAACCGTTTGCCCCAACCCTGGACCTCTGATCTACTCCATTAAATTCTTTACTCGATGAAAAGTCTTGACCCGTTCGTTCTTAATGTATGTACCTAATTTGAAGACATTTTGTTGCACGATTAAATCGACATTTTATTGAAGTGGGACCCAAACTAGCTGATGCAATTGATATAAATACAAATACTTCAATTAAAGCTACTAGTTTTATCAAACAATCCTGTCCCCAAAGTGTTTTTCTCTCAATCCTGTCTCCAAAGTGTTTATCTCCTGTGACTAGCAACAGGGTGTTAGAAATGTTTTCATCACTAAAGGATTACAAATGTGCACTTCATATGCCAAATATGATTATAAGTTTAGCTGCTGAACCACTAGAAATATCATTTGTTTTCATATACAAGTCAATTAATATGGGTATTTTCCCTAATATATTCAAAAAATCCTGTGTTACTCCAATTTATAAGTCTTGCCTACTTACTGATGATGCCAATAACTATAGACCCATTGCTATCCTTTCCTCTTTTTGTGAAGTGTTTGAGCGAATAATTTATGTAATATTTAAAAAACGAGAAGAAGTGTTTTACCGGATATAAAACACAAGCCGAGTGTTTTAGATCCGATGAAACACGTAGTGCGAGTTTTTTGAATGGCTCCAAAAATGAATCCTTGAATACGCTAATTACGAAGAATGTTTGAAAATTAATGTTTGAAAATTAATGTTTTCAAATCCGAGAAAATCACATGTATGGATACGAATGAATTATTAATGAATTTTTGAAGATCAATTCATGAGTTTTATCAGCAAACATGACACACGTTATAAATACCAATTTGGTTTTCGTAAAGGCTATTCCACTGAACAAGCTATATTAGATACCCCTGACAATTTTAAAAATGCCATTAACCGTGGCCTTATTGCTTGAAATATCTCTTTAGCTTTCCTTAAGGCATTTGACACAGTAAATCATAAAATTTTGCTTGAGAAGTTAGACGTACTGTATATGGAATTAGAGGATTATCTTGGCAATGGTTTAATAGTTATCTGGAGAATCGTCAACAGTATATTAAAACTGGTAATGTCTCCTCCTCAGTGCTAACTCTCAAATGTGGAATACCGCAAGGCTGTACACTGGGAGCAATTTTATTTCTATTTTATATTAATGGTCTTCATAGCTGCTCAACTAAATTGTCTTTTAAATTATTTGCAGACGACGCAAATGTCTTCTATAGTGGTGCTAATAGTGGTGCTAATAGTGGTGATGTGCAAACTGTGGTTAACCAAGAAAACCATCTTTATTTATATTGCTTTGTAACACAGACTTTATGATTATTAAATCTCCAAGAAAAATAGCTAATATATTCATACATAACACTCAACAAAAAAGTTTCATTAAATATTTTGGAATTTACATTGATGAGTATTTATCACGGGGACCACAGCTTGCATATATCAGTAATAAGATTGCAAAGAACATAGGAATACTTAAGAGGATGAGACATTATGTGGATCCAAGATATTGAAAGATCTACATTATTCTTTTATATACCTGTATTTAACTTATGGTATCATAAGCTGGGGTAATACGTACAAGTCAAACTTACAAAAAGCCGAGACCTTACAAAACGATTGTATTAAATAATGTATCGTACACTAGAAGGAGTGTTTGATCTGATATCCAAACACCGACAAGTGAGTTTTTTAATCAACTTCGAGGTGTTTGGAAATCACATCAAACACCACTTTCGAGTGTATGATATGACTTCTCAAACGAATCAGTATTTAAGGAAAAAATCTGGTTTAATGCTGTCGACATTTTATGCTAATCAAGAACACGTATCCAAACCTCGTCTTGGTACTGACTTCCTTTGTGTTTTTCTAAGTTTCTCATGAATTATTAATTAGTTTGTGAAAGCTATGTTTTAGGCTCCTCGTAAAGAAGATGCATTGTCTTATTACAATCTTTCAGGGATTCTAAAGCTTGATAATATTTTTGTTTATAAACTAAGCACATTAATACAAAAAATACATTCCAACAAAGGCACTATTCCGTCAGTGTTCTCAAATAGTCCCGTATCTGTCTTCTCAGTTTATTGTCGTAATACCAGGATTGTTTCTCATGAAAATTATCGAAGAGCCAGTTATGGTAAAGCTACATTCAAATATTTAGGTTCAGTACTTTGGAAAAAAGTACCAACTAATTTAATCCAAGTTTCAGTATATTTATTCAAAAAGAAATATACAATTCATCTGCTGTTAAATCAAACCGAATAGAATTGCTATTTACTTGATCAGTTACAGTCGACTCCCGGTGACTCGAACCCCCCCTAACTCGAACCTCGCGCTAACTCGAACCAAAATTGATTTCCCCTTGATTTCTGAAAAACATTTACAGTAATTTTAC
>JBAHVQ010000408.1:332896-344776 GCA_036872915.1 Nanipora kamurai | reverse complement strand
AAAATTATTGTCGAAAAATTTCATTTTCCCTTAATATTCAAATTTGATGACAAAATAAAAAAGAACACAATTTCAAGTGAAAATAAAGAGTGCCAGGCAGTAGATTAGGTTCTAAGCTTTCTAAAAATATGTTATTCTTTAAGTTTGAGTAATGGAGCAATTATGGACTAATTAACGATCGCTATATTGAATAATTAGTGACTTTGTGAAAATTTTTTTATAACTCACTTTTTATCACAAAACCTTTTCTAGAAATGATATTTTGACATTAATTTGCCCTAAATTGAAAAAAAAATTATTTAAAGGGGAATGACCACCTTAAGTGATTGTTGGAAGTGGTCATCTAGAATACGGGTTGACAGGGGGGTGGAGAGTATGTTAGTTTGTGATGCTCTGGTTGAAGTCCGCGGAGAGGGAAGGGCAAGCTTTATTGCTGGTCCTTTTACTCACAATAAACGAATCGAGCGATTGTGGAGAGACGTGTTCCGATGTTTTTGCCACCTCTTTTGTGATGTGTTCTACGGCATGGAATTAAGTGGGATTAATATTGAAGATTCTGTTGATATGTTTACTTTACATCTAGTATCTATTTCTAGAATTAACAGGGCCTTGTTAGAATTAACGGAAGCTTTCAATCACCATGGCCTGCGCACTGAAAGAAACTGGTCACCAAACCAGATATGGGTAAATGGGATGCTACATGCTGATAATCCGTTGTCTCAAGGGCAAATGGATGAAATTCCTGACGATGTTGAACTATATGGCAATGATCCAGAACTTCCTCATAGCTTATTCATTGGCATCAGATTTAAGGTTAACAGAACCTCTAAGAATAATGTAATCGTCGATTAACTGCCAGTTATCAGTCTCAACGAGCACCCCATCTTTTTGAGGTAGTTTTACAAGTCTAAATCCTTCTCAAATTCTCGTTTTTATCTCTTAGGAAGTAACGGTGTACTTGACCTTACACTTCTGAGTCTCCCTCGATTATTAGGACGATAACATGCTCCTCGTATTTGTGACTGATGGCACGACTGCTAAGCTGACACTAGATGTGATGGGCGCCACTAATCCTTTGATTTGAGTTCGTCAAATGTGTACTTGTTACCCTTGTTTGAGTTTCGCATGTAGAATCTCCAATTATCTGAGATACCATCCTTCCGGCTTCACTAAGGCATCATGAAAGTCGGTTTACGTTCTCTTCCATGACTTTAAAATAGTACCTAAAAGTACTGTACTTCGTTATACACTCCAACAGCAGCTGATTGGCAGAAAATATGGCAGAACCCGCCAAGACGCCTGTCACGTGAAAGGGGAAGAAAAGAGCTTGGAGATTAAAATGCTTTGAGTTAAATAACTAAACTGTGTTATGAATAGCTGAATGATTAGTTGAAAAGTTGAATTGTTTTTTGAATAGTTGAATGGTTTGTTGAGTAGCTGAATGATTTGTTAAATAGCTGAATGGTTTGTTGAATAGCTGAATGGTTTGTTGAATAGCTGAATGGTTTGTTGAATAGCTGAACGGTTTGTTGAATAGCTGAACGGTTTGTGGAATAGCTGAACGGTTTGTGGAATAGCTGAACGGTTTGTGGAATAGCTGAATGGTTTGTGGAATAGCTGAACGGTTTGTGGAATAGCTGAACGGTTTGTGGAATAGCTGAACGGTTTGTTCAATAGCTGAACGGTTTGTTGAAAAGCTGAATAGTTTTGTTAATAGGTGAATAGTTAGTTAAG
Organism: Nanipora kamurai; assembly: GCA_036872915.1. NCBI lineage: Eukaryota > Metazoa > Cnidaria > Anthozoa > Scleralcyonacea > Helioporidae > Nanipora > Nanipora kamurai. The sequence continues at coordinate 343,042 of JBAHVQ010000408.1, read as the reverse complement.
TAAAGGGAATAGTGTATTGAATGGTTGTGTAATAACTGAAACTGAATATTGCAACAAATCGCCTGCCATATCTTACATTTTAAAACACACACCATCATTTAATTGACCACGAAGGGAATGATATATTTTCTCCGAATAAAGTGATCATATGATGCAGAATCTCTATGAAATTACTGGGGTGAGTTTTAATAGTTACAATAGAAGATCATATAATAATCTTTCATTTTTCAAGCACAAGTGGAAAATGGAGTCACGGAAAAATCATTAAATCTACATATGCCCGGAAACATAATCAGCTTTCAATCAGTTGGATGTACCATAGGAGTAGTTAGTCATAATGCAGTGAGTGTACTTTTGAGTGGTTTTAAAATTAACTTTGCTTTTGTTTTCAGTTCATGCTGGGCAACAAGTGAAGATCCTGGGAGAAAATTATACCCTTGAGGATGAAGAAGATTCCAGAATAGGAAATGTAAGTTGATACTTTAAACTACAATAAAAATGAAATTATAAGAATAAAGGGATAGAAGCTTCCATCAAAGTTATTGTAAAGAGTTTGTGAAAGTTCCGAATATTAAAACAGAAAATCCTGGCATTTTGAGTCAAGGGTTCTGGTGGAAAACTTAATTTTTGTAATTGATTTGATGTATTGTTGGTACAGATTATTTTTTTATCGTTGTGCTAGATTGGTCGGTTATGGATCGCTGAGGCAAGGTTTGTTAGTGTTTTAAAAGTTATTGATATATCAGATTCATTTTAAGTAAAACGAGTTTACCATTTATTAAGTGTGGTTTTCGTTTCTTTACAGATATAACGTTGAAGTAAACAGAATTCCTGCCGGAAATTGGGTTTTAATCGAAGGAATTGATGAACCTATCGTTAAGACTTCTACTGTCACGCAAGTTCAAGATAGTGAAGAAGTACGTGATATTTTTATGGTCAATGAAGGAGTCTGATTCATAAAAAAAATGGAAAATCTATTTTAAGGCTGAGTTGAGTGTACGGGTGTGGGGTTGAGACACCGCAGTATTTGTCGCGTTGGACGCAAAAAGTCGGCTCCAAAATTTCGGACGTCCTAAAAAGATGTTTATCATACTAATGTTGTGAGTTAATACCAATCTTCCGTATGATATGATACAAGTCTGATACACAACAATCCGATCGAACCATGTTTAATAGACGTAGGATGCTGGTTTTTCCGTAGGCATTTTTCATTTCAAATGAAGTTGTTCGTGTTTCGATCAAGGTACAGCGATGGACGAGGAATTTTATATTTTCCAATTACCCGGGACGAACTGTGAGACGTGGGCTGCTTATCCCCTAACAATTCTAGAAATAAGAATTGATAAAAACAGTAATTTTAAAATTCACTGAAACATCGTTAAAATGGCAAGCGCCTCTAGTCTGAAGTTAATAATAGACACCTATAGACACGTCATCAATTATCTCAGAAGGGTTGTTCTCTTGCTAGGATCGACTCTGTTTGCTGATATCGTCACTTGCAGAAAGCTGTTTACGTCTCCCTTCACTTTTACCTATTGTATTTTGAAAAAGATATCTAGCGAAAGTCGTTAAAAAATGCATATATAGCGAAAATGGCGTTTCAGGTTCCAAAAGGTCAAAATTTCTCTGTGCAGCAAAACATTACAAGGTTCTCCCGAGGACTGGAACACCCTTCCCGGTTTTTTGTCTATGTGTGCCCCCTGTTAGATGTGCTAACCTGGACCTCGTTCTTACGAGAATTTACACCATTACAAATGAAAGACTGTCTGAGCTCAGCTAAATATCCACGAAGAACACTAACAGAAAATACATATTACCTCGGAGTGTTAGATACGTTCAAGGGACAGATGGTTAGGCAGTGCCAAACATTATAGCTGTTTTAACAAACACTAAGTGCTACTACTTTATTCCTTCCACTTGTAAAAAACCTGTTACCTACATACCTTTCTCATAATGGCGCCATTTTACGTATTGTCTTCGTACATCTAAATTATTCTTTCTTGCGACATTCTCACGTCAGTAATTCAGAAGAATTTCTTCCGTAAGAAGATGGAATATGACAGAATATTTAAATCGTCAGCCATTATGAATCACGCCTGTTAATTTACAAAGCAAAAAGACAAACTTTCGTCATTCAAAATAAGAGTTTTAAAACATAGAGGGATATTGCTAAGTCCGTTATGATCGCCTTTGAGCAAAAGACGTAGTCGAGTAAGTAAAGATTAGGTAAAACCTTTATTTATAGAGGGTAGCACTTTACAATAAATTATAAAAACTGACAAACATTTGGCCTTGACTTGCGTAAGGTGGCTTGATGCTGTTATTTTAAAACGTAGAAATGCAAGTATAACACTAAAAAATTACAAATGATTATTTTGGAAGAGAATGAAACAAAATGTGAGAAATATTTTCGGTATCAATAATTTTATTCAGGAAAGTGATCCACGTGTTGTTCAGGCTACAATGACGTTTCAGAGTTGCACCTATTTGCCATTCAACCTAATGTACGGTTAAGCTGTTTTGTACTTACGGGCAATGAAAAAAGAAGGGAGATGTGTGTGTGTGTGTGTGTGCTATTTTACAAGTTAAATTGGATTGAATTGTTATGAGAAGCAAAGGTGAAACGTAATTGTTGTGATAATAACTGCTGGAACACATTTTTAATCAATATAATTTGATGCCAACAATATTTTCTACATTTCAAATCTTGTTTTATTCTACTCAAAAAGCATTCATTCACATTTTCTGAGAATAAAACTTGCATTCTTCCACATGTGAAGAAGTATCAAGCCAATTTCTTGTAAAATAACAATCTTTACTTTAGGTCATTCATAGTAGTTTATACTTTAGCAGAGCAGCTGTTTTGTCATAGGAAAGTTACCAGTTGTCTTCCTTTTTCCTTCTGCAGGCTCAGATCTTTCGTTCTTTGAAGTTTAATACAAGTTCTGTGGTCAAGATCGCTGTGGAGCCTCATAATCCGTCTGAACTTCCAAAAATGTTGGATGGACTAAGAAAAGTAAACAAAAGTTATCCACTTCTTACAACCAAGGTAAAACATTCAATACTTCATAGCTTATTTTCTTATGTGTTTCTTAAACGTAGGTGGAGCCCCTGCCGAACGAAACGTGCTCTGGGAGTAACATTAAGGTGGCTCAATAGGAAAAAAATAATGAAAAATTTTTTTTTTTTTGGAAATAGTATTATCTTATAGTAAAATCATTAATCTTTCAGATACAATAGGTTTTAGAACCCAAATACCCATTATAAAAGCATTATTGAGTATTTTATAATACACTCCATTATTCTTTAAATGGTTTCCATTGAAACCAGTTTCGTTTTTTGGGAAAAAAGCCCTCAAAGTCTTGCTGTTTACCAAGAATAAATAATAAGAAAAAAGAATAGAAACTTTGCAAGCTATTTTCTTGATTTCTAATTTTTAGAGCTTTTCCGGATTTGTTTTTGTAATATCTCAAAAATTTAAGCTATTCAGCTGAAATTTTCACTGAATGTATAGAATTATATAAACTGTGCAGGGAACTAGAAAAATTTAGTTTGGCCTTTGCAATGCTGGGATACAGCTTATTACATTGACAATGTAGGAAACTTAAAATCATCATATTTTGGAGTATGAAAAAAATATGAAGGCCTTGTCCTATCTGGATAGTTCTAGTTCCCTGCATAGCCAATATATTCATGATTATAACTTTAAAGTTTCAAAGAACCATCGATAATATTTTTAGAGAAATTTGCTTTCTTGTAATACATTATTTCAGCGTCGCCAAAATATGGGTTGATTGTTAAACACATTTCTCATGTCCTATTTATCTACTGTTGCCAATTTTGTTTGAGGGTAATATTCAGGGATTAACACTTCTTAAAAAACTGGTTGCATTTGGTTAAATCGTTCATTATTATTTTGGCTATCGAAAATACCTATTTCTTCCTGTTGAGCCACCTTAAGTACGTTGGCATCAACTATCACGATAACCAAACGTTGGTTTGCAACTTTGTCCTTTTTACTCCGGATTTCATCAGGCAACAAAAAGCTGTTCTTGTTAACGCATGTAATTTTACTCTGATCGAACTAACATCTTTGTATACTCAAAAACAGCCGCGTTGTAACGGTGGAGCAAGAGGACTCTAATAAGATCTTTTCTGGAAAGCTTTGAAAAAGGGCGAAGTACAAATATGGACAGAGTACAAATATGGCCGATAAAGATTATTTTGTTGCCGATGGGCAGACCTTTGTAAAGGGGCTTACGTCTACTTTCAGGTTGAAGAGTCTGGTGAACATGTCATCCTTGGAACAGGAGAGTTATTTTTAGACTGTGTGATGCACGACTTGAGAAAGATGTATTCCGAGATTGGTAAGATGTCACACCAGGCTAAATATGTTGCGTTGAACAGTCAGTAAGGAATAGATAAGCGTCATTGATTCTGTTTTCTGCTGAGATATTGTAAAATTGTCAAAGAAATTACGTACCCGGATTCTTACGCTTATCTTGCAAACCTTTTATGTATTCTTTATACATTTCACATATTAGATATTAAAGTATCGGATCCTGTAGTTGCATTTTGTGAAACTGTTGTCGAAACTTCGTCGCTTAAGTGCTTTGCTGAAACACCAAATAAAAAGTAAGTATAGAGACGTCTATAGGAATAATATGACAGTCATCATTTAAGTGGTTGTTGTCTCAGTGACATATGCTATACATAATACACCCAATTCAAATTAATAGTTACATTTGTATTTTTAGTAGCATTCTTCGTATTTTCCTATTTTTAGGAATAAAGTGACAATGATCGCTGAACCGTTAGAAAATGGATTGGCTGAAGATATCGAGAACGAGAAAGTGTCCATCACGTGGAATAAGTGCGTCATTAAACATTATTTCAAGAATTTTATCTATTTATTTTTTATTGATCGTGAGTGGGCGGAATCCTGAGTATTCCTGCCATTTGATTGGCTGTTGCGAAGGGCAGTTCATTGCGATATCTAATTACGGTAAACCGAATTCCCGCCAAAACTCATTTGGCTGTTCGCCTGGGATTTCATTTCTTGTTTTTTTTTGTGTTTATTTTACTTTTTCGAAAAGCATAAAACGTTTTAACGGTTTCCTTAATACATGGTGATGACAAATAAAAGAGGATTCTGAAAACTTCTTTGGTTTCATTCATTTGCGAATAGCTGTGACGTATTATATCATATACGAGAAGGAGTGTTTCATCAAGATATCCATAGAAGTTTGTTGAAAACCGAGGCTTTTAGAAACTGCGAGGTGTCTGGATATCTGATGAAACACGACTTTCGAGTGTATGATATTGCACCTGAAAAGAATGAGCATTTGAAGAGCAAATCGAGGTGAAAGTTGTCTTAATATGTGTAATTTCTTCCTCAGATGTCCAAACTACGTCTCGGTAGTGATTTCCTTTGTGTTTTCCACATGAATTGTTAATGAATTTAAGATTTTTACATGACTTCCAGCTGCCAGTGTTTTACGGCAACGTAGAATAAGAAATTAAACATGTTGTATACCGTTTTTAGTCGGTCCGTATTTTTTTCAATACGGACATCCCAGCCGGTAAATGACAGATATATCTTTTTGTTGTGCTGCCTCTAATACTTTAGTAAGTTTAGTTTACCAAGTATTATTGTTGTTGTTGTTGTTGTTGTTGTTCTTATTGTTATAGATCGAAACCACTCTCTTTTCTGCGTGATTTCCAAGGGTATTAATGTGAAGCTTTCGCAATTCACATAGCTAGCCTCAAAGTAAACAACATTGATCGGAGGAGCCAAACATATCCCAGTTTGCTTCGCAACTGAATGTTAATTGACTACTGTTTCGTGGAATGTAGAATAAAACAATCGTAATGTTCGATTTTTGTGATATCCAAGATAATCAAGGTTTCGGTATTACCAATCTCAGCCTTCGGCTTCGACTGATAACGCTTACCTCGACCTTGATTGTAAACAATTATTGGATGAGGTTTTTGTGATATGCTTACTAATCAAGGTGGAGGTAAATGTGAACAGGTGAAGCCAAAGGCAGAGAAAACCAAATCTGATAATTGTAGTATACATTGAACATACCAACCTAGACGTCTTTTGCTTCTGTCGCCGATGTTATTTACCTTGAGGCTAGCTGCACAAAGCGCACAAACTAGGCATGATTACTCTTGGAAATCATGCACTGCGGTTATACATAACATGATTATCTTTGACCTTGACATGATTGTTGCATAATCTGTAGGTAGGTGCTTATCGAAGGAGCTACTTTCAAAAATTCATTGCACGCTCCCGATCAGTTTGACAAAGGTTACGAGTTTACGTGTATAACAATTTTTGATATCACAAAAACCTCATCCAAGTATTGTTTATAAACAGTTGTTTGTAATTCTTAATTTTTTTTCACTTCAAGAAAACGGTTGGGCGAGTTCTTTCAGACTAAGTATGACTGGGATCTGCTGGCTGCGAGATCTATTTGGGCATTTGGACCTGAAAATACTGGACCAAACATTTTGGTCGATGATACACTTCCATCAGAAGTAAGGAAATGTTATAGTTCTCGGTATTTTTGGTTGGAGTTGAAAAATTTATTTTACAGAGTTAATTGAAGATGTATTTGAACGCCATATAATAGGGAGTTTAAGGAAACACTAGAGGTACGTCTGCGGCAACGCAATCCCACAGAATTTTTAAATAAAAGAAAAGAAGGAATGAGTAATTTGACTTCCCAAGGGTATTTTCAACGCCATCCAAGCTTTACACATAACCAGGTCGAGAATATTTTCACGGTTTCATGCGTACACCTTTCGTAGAACCTTGCTGGCTGTTTAAATATTAGCTACCTGACCAGAGTTGCTTAGAAATATTTCAGATGTGTGGAAAACTACTTACGCAATTTATAACAATGTCAACTATGCGTTTTTGAAATGCCTAATATTAGGCTACTCAGTTAAATGATGTCGCCGTACTAGCATGCTTAAACTCTTTACTGTGCCTTCAGCTGAACTCCATGGGTGCCGTTATATGCGTGACCTTAAACATTTAAGAATATTGCAAAACTTTAATCGTTTTTTGCTCATTTGACAAGACAGGGTATTTCGATATACAACGAAAGTTATGAGCGAAAGTTCTTTATCATAATCACCCGCAAAAAAGGACCTCTAGTCGAAACGAAGTGACAGTCCTTTAAATTTAATTTTTAACCTTTAATACTTTACTACATTACTCTTTACAAAAATATTATTCATAATCCATAGTATCAAGAGCTGAATAAGTATGTCGAAGGAGACCGTCATTAACTCCTTCCTGTCCGCCTAGGTCCTCAGTGACCTATGGAGACTTCAGTATTTAACTTTGGCTTACGCCGGACGGTTTTACTCGTCAAGGGGAAAGTCCTCGGACGGGAAAGAGTTAAACTTTGAGAAGTTTGCGGAGAGTAGTCACGAAATTTTGTTATTACTTTTTAAAAATGGTTTTACACGTAATAAGGACTTAAGGTCCATTCACACTAGACGCGAAACCGTGACGCGACGCGATTTTTCTTATTTCGGAAGCGAACAAATTCGTCCCTCATACGAAGTTTGATAAAATAACAATTACAGGATATTTTGTTGCTTCTAGTGCATACAAAACCTCTAAATGTTCATTTCTAGGGTAATTTTATTTGCTTTTAAAAACTGGTAAGTCGCGTCTTGTTACGGTTTCTTCTACCTTTATTAATTTGTTTAGATAAAAAAATTCGATGTTCAAATATGCCGTAGCTCAGAATCATAATTTACGTTAACGTTGGGGGCAGGGAATTCCGTGGTTGTCCAAATCTTGTTATTCAAGTAAAAACCTATAAGGTTCAAATCCTACTGTAAATAAGGCTTGCAGGTCCAAAGCGCTTTACCCTGATGATGGACAGCCAGTCCGAAAGCTAGGTGTCAAAAAAGAATTCACTTAAGTTCTGTTGGAAGAAACAAATCCATTCAGAAATAAATACTAAATTTGTTTTAAAATTGGAGTAATGAATAAATTTCACTAGTATAAGTTGATTGAGAATTTCATCCTGTATTAACTGACTAGCTTCAAGTTGTTATTGCATAAGACCATCATCATTTCCGATTAGAAAACGAAATATGCGCACATTCCATCAAATACCAACAAGCAATATATTAAGTATAAATATTTTAAATTTTTAAAGAGAGATTATCAGATAAGCAAAGAAAATTGTTAAAGTTTATTACGATGGTAACATATGTTCATGCAAGAAAATTTCGTATTTTTATGTTTATATATATTCCTATTTTCTGTCCGCTGCGCATGCACCAAGTTAATTTGTTTTTGTTTTTTAGGTCGATAAAAGTTTACTGAATACTGCCCGTGATTCAATAATTCAAGGTTTTCAGTGGGCAACTAGAGAAGGACCACTGTGCGATGAACGTAAGATGCCCTTGTCGATATTTTTACAACTGTTCCAATTAAATTATTAGGTAAATTAGCATACATCCGTATGTAGAGAAGCTCCATTGACCACGTCTTAGTCTTCTTACGAAAAGCCCTTCATGGTTGGTGATTACCTCAGTAAACAAAATTTCAAGTCTTACGCTTGGTAATTCTCGAACCATTTGTATGAAAATGTAAAGCGTATTCATTGTTTAATACTTGGAATATTTATCCACAGCTATCCGCAATGTAAAGTTCAAGATATTAGATGCTGTTGTCGCAGGTGAACCCATTCACCGTGGTGGTGGACAAATCATTCCCACTTCACGACGAGTTGCTTACTCGGCTTTTCTTATGGTGAATACATTAGTTTATCAATTAATGTTATTATTATTTATCTAATATTCCTCAGCAATTTAGATGCCGGAATCTTGTTCTTGATTCTTGATACCTCCCGTCTGGTACTTCAGATATTAAGAACTTTCCTCACAATCCTCACCGTTCCTAGTAGAGTAGTCGTCTGTACTAGATCCATTGACAGCTCGATTCCAATTCTTTCTAACTGAGCCGCTAGTTTCTTTGTATAGCAATAACTGTAGTTTTCACTATCCATAACTTTGTGTTCTCTCGTGCCAGATCTTGATACATGTCTGTTTTCTCTTTCCGCGTCATTTCCACCCTCCAGTCTCCTAGGACCGCAATGTCAATCATCTGGCATTGTCTTGTCTCTTTGTCCAACACCAATATGTCTGAACATTGATATAAAGATTAGAGTGCTGCGTCGGCAGTATTGAACGGCTTGTAGACAGTCAAAAGGTTTGGGAAACTGCCAGAACTTAAGAATGGTTAAACTGACGTTAAAGCCCTTCCTGACTTAATACGACGAAGGGCTTTCGCTCGAAACGTCCAATATGTCTGGTCTCCTGTGCTCAATTACATGGTCAGTCTGAATAGTGAAATCCCACAAGATCTTGACCGTTTCGGACTGAATTACTGCCTTAGGTTGATGTTCATACAATTCTTCACTACAATCTATATTATATTTCATATACAGGTTCCAGTGGACCGCCTTCGCCATCTTGTCATGTCTTCCTTTATAATCCTGCTTGGCTTTTTTGTTGCACTCACACACAATACAAGTTACTGTTTCATGAGTCAGCGCGGGTCTTATCAATTATAGCTTTTACGGCGTTGGTTCTTATAGCATGATATTGGGCTGTGGTTATCAAGCGATCCCTTTCCTAAGTTTCCCTCGGGTTAACCAGGTAGTTACTTTGTCCGTCTGTCGCACATACGCACATCGTGTATGGGCTTTTCTTTCCAGTCATTATTATTAGTAGTATTATTGTAAATGGTTTGAACCTGGGGGAATCGTGACGTATTTATGGAACTTGATAGTTCGGGTTAGTTCAGTCTTGAGAAAGACTGTTGGTGGAAGTAAGTGACGTTTCGACGGCCTTAGCGGCGGTCATCTTCAGAGTCAAGAGCTTTATAAAATAACGATTAGTGGAAAATAACGATTGACTCTGAAGATGACCGCCACTAAGGCCGTCGGAACGTCAGTCACTGCCACCAAGTGTTTCTCAAGACTACACTAACCTGGACGACTTCCACAAACATGTTAGTATTATTATTGTTATTTATTATTGTCATTTGTTATTGATATTGTTATTTGTTATTATTGTTATCGTTATCGTTATCGTTATCGTTAT